>VZRJ01009818.1:240645-295025 GCA_013397565.1 Ptilonorhynchus violaceus | reverse complement strand
GGGGGGGGGGCAAAGCAAAAAGGCATGACGTGAAGCCATGGCTATAAAAAGCAAAAAAGCCGTCAGGGAGGGTTTGCCCGGCGCTCCGTGAGCGAGCCTTCGGCCCGGGACTGAAGCTGTCAAGGTGCTTTATGAAAGCGAATAACTGCAAGCTTAAGGGAAAAAAAAAAATCTCATTTGTCAGGTTAATTTGTGCGTGTTACAGGACCTGGGTTGTGGTTGCGCCCTTTATATACATGCAGAAGTACCGCTCCGTGTCTGGAAGCGCTCAGTGCTATTACTGACGTAGTTATTCTGCGTTTTGTAACGGGACCAGCGAAGCTGATGCTGCAAGAGTAGTGAAGAGGCATCTGAAAAGAGACCAGAGGGCATGGGAACAGTTTTATACCCCATACGGTGAGAGGACTGCTGAAGCTCTTTTAAGCAACCAAAAGGGAAGTAAAGAACAAGGTATAATTAAAAAAGAAAATAACCTTTTTAGTGAAGGCTGTTGGCATAAAGTTAAATTCAAGTCGCTGGTGTTTCCTTGTAATAACTCAGCCTAAGTGAAATGTAAATCTGTGGTATTATGGAAACTGAAAAAAAGTAGTTTTGGCTTAGAGATGTTGCTTTCTATGTTGTATGCATTATTTCATGTCTAACACTGAGATTGGGATGCTTAATTCTGAGTGAAATTTCTGATGTGGCTACATTTAACAATTTATAAATCAGCACTAAGTTCAGAGAAACTGCACTGAAGAAAGTTGTTTTACCACACTCCTACTTCATTAAAATGGCCCCTTTCTAAAAACTGATCAGATCATCCTTTAGTTTTAATATGTGTAAGATAACATATTATAATTATTTGCTACTTGTTTATAGGTCACAGGACCTATCCCGTCCTTTCCTAAATTTAGTCCTCTTTTCCAAAGACTGTTGAAAAAGCCATTTTTTCTAGGCGGTCTCTTTGAGAGCATCTGGAAGGCAGTTGGGGACAAATGTTATCTAAGTTGCTTGAAAACAGCATGCTGTGCTTTGGGAGCAGGTGATTTTCTTAGGTACAAGTTGTCCATGATGTGTTCCTATTTTGGCTATACTATTGGCTTTATTTTGGAATGACTTGGTTTCTTGTAAGGCCATTGGTATAATAATAGATAGTAATTTAAGACTTTCTTTAAAAATCCAGATTTATGTGACTGGTTAATTTAGTGAGACCTGTTCTGACTTGAGATTCAGAAGGACTGTAGAGATGTTTCTTTTTCTTGCGTGAACTTATCAGATGTTTCCCTGGTTTTATGGCACTACTCTGGAGTAATGCAAGTTTTCTGGTGAGCTGGCACTGGCTCTAATTTGTCACTACTTTGTCTTCTTGAAACAGATTAAGGCTTAATATTGTCAGTGGCTTGTCTTTGTAAACTAAGGAATTTAGAGCATCTTTAGCAAATATCACTTTATTTCTGATGTTTTATAATTCATTTTCTTGGGTAGTACAAAATACCAGAAATTCCGGCTGTGGTTAGGCACTTGGATTCCACATTTATCTTCCCACACTGTTCATTTTATGACAAGGGGGAGTAGTGGGAAGCTGACAAAGTGATAATACTCTGACATAGTAATTCTATAGGCTATATATCACATCAGTGTACCATAAATTATAGCAGTTGTACGTAGTGTGTTTGTCACAGCTGGCTATAAGAGCTGGGAGAAGGGAACTAGGATTGCTACAGTTAGGCCCTCCTCCAAATCCATATGAGAGCAGCAAAGTTTTTGATTGGATCCTATTGAAACATTAATGTGGACAGTAGAGAAAAGGATAACTTTAATGACTAGTTTGTACTTGATACTAAAAAGTTTATTGAGTTAATTAATTAAATCAGTTGAAGTGGTAAAATCCCATGCTTTTCATACTTCTTAATTCCTTAGGTAACTTCTTGGTCAGTGTGTGTGAGCTGAAATACCTTTTCACTTATGTCTTCCTGACTGCTTTAAATTTTAAAGGTGTAAGTCGTTGCTTTATCACACTTAATTGATAGTTAATCTATGTATCCCAAATATAGTCAGAATGTAATCAGGAAAATAAAGCATTTTAGTTTTTGCTTTTTTAACAGCTGCAAAACTGTATTAAATTGATTCTTATCCATAGCAATCTACCTTTTCCAGCTCTATTTCATTAGAGTGACAAGACAATGTGTAGATAATATAAAGGATATTCTAGAATTTGTTTCTTTAATAACTCAGAAATAAATTCTTGCTTCTTCATTTATTTTCTTCTGTGCTTGTGACTTTTACATGACAGAGGTTAAAACCAGGATTAAACGTCTCGTGAAGGAGATGCAGGAAAAGATGAGCTAGAATGCTAATATTCACATAGATCACATATTTCAGTCTGCTGTTCTGGATTGTGCTGCTGTAAAAGTTACTCTTCCTTCCAGAGACAGAACTATTCATGAACTAAATATATTCAATATCTTCTTTGAGCTGTTAGTTTCATTTCCCATAAGCATAGAATGCCTGTCAGAACTGCACCCTCAACTCAAATTACCGCATACAAGAGAGGTAAAAAATAATATAAGAAGTGGTTCTCAAATTGAATTCAATTTGCAGACCATGAGCAGTTTTCCAGTGAAGTCAATTTGCCATTTAAATCTTGATTTCAGCAGACCAGTTTTTCTTAATTGTGTGTATTAAACCACTTGGAAGTAATTTGCATATTACAAGTAGAAAATTACTTTTGTAATATTTGAGTATCCACTTTACCTTTCATATGGTTGACTGCTGGTGTGTGGATATATAGCAGCTTTCTTGAAATTTATATATGAAAACCAAGTCTCTTTTTCCACAGTTGTCCTTTTCTCCTCTGTTGTATATTTGGCAAAGATGTTCATATCCAAGTTGCAGAAGTTGAGGTTTTTGAATGATATTATAATTAATTCATCAGTTCTCATATTCATGGATGAATACATAACCTGTATAAGATATGTTCTGTGATAGAAACTTGGGGGAGAAATAAAGGAGATATTCACCTGGGTGGTCAATGTAAATTAGCAGTGGGAAAAGCACAGCCTAATTTTATGATGTCTGAGTAGAGAGGGTTCTGAAAGATCTAATAAAAATAATAATAATAATGTAAACTCACAGTAACTTACAATGAGATGAAATGTTCTGATCACTCCTCTTCAAGAAGAAATAACTGCAACTGGGTCAGCTGCTGAAAAGAGCTAACAGGATGGCCTGGTCATAAGGAGATAAGGGAGGTCCTGATTTGTTTGACCAAGTGAAATGAAAGCTACATATGGACTCCGTTTGCAAACCCAGGAGGGCATCAACAGAAGGGAAGCAGGGGCTTTTGGTAAAGGACATTGCTGTCATGAGAGCAATTGAGTACTACCTGTGAAAAAATTTTCTTGCAGAAATTTGGAGAACATCCTCCTTTTGGAGCACATGGGTTTGAAACACCGAGTGGTTGGGAAGTGCTGCAGAAGTTTTGAGATGGAGTTTGTCAGTTTTTCCAGAAGGGATTATATGTGCCCAGGGAATTTAGCTTCTGCCAAAGCTTTAAATGTCATGCCATGCAGTGTGCCAATCCAACTCCCTTTTCTTTAAAATGCAGCTTCAGAAACTCTTCATTCTTTTTTGGTGCTTGCCAATGTTTAACCCCTCTTGAGGGACTTTTCTTCTATGTCAGGTTTAAGCTGCTTGTTGCTCCTTAGCAGGCTAAAGCCGCATTGTGTGCAGCCTGTCTTTCTATTCTTGTTTCTTTTGCCTTTGCTTCAGCAGCCCTCTGGGCTGTCTGAAGTGGAACATAAATCTCTCCTGCTCTTTAATTCCTCAGCCTGTGCTTACGTCTGGCTCCCCCTCTGAATGGCCTGACACACTCTTATAAATTCCATCTGAAAACACATAATATTGAAAATGTTTTCAAATCAGAGCCCTTTTGTAAAGGAATATGAAAAAATGGGCAATGTAGGCATTTTTAGATATTCTTCTTTCATCCTAACATACCAAGGGCAGCAAGGAAAGTGTGTGCAGTAGTTTGTGGAGCTGAAACTCCACTAAGAATGCCAGAAATTTAAAAGAAAAGGAAAGACAAGTTAAGAAGAGCTTTAGTCTGGAGAATCTTGTTGGTTTTTTCCTCTCTTTTTGTGCTGTGCGTAAGAGAGCATCATTTTACTTTTGTGTGGCATGCCAGCATCTCTGGTGGAACTACTTGCATTTCAGATAATAGCATGGGCTTCTATTTAGCTCTCCGTTGCTCCTTAGAGATGTCTTTTGGATTAATCCATTAGCAACCATAGTAGAGTATGCGCTGTACTCTTCCTGCTTCAAGTCAGGATGACAAAGTTTGGGAAATGCTACTCTGTCTCTTGGAGAGTACTTAGGTAACCCATATACTTTGTGACTACTTGTTTGTCTGGGTAGAAAAGAGTTTAGTTTTAAATGTCATAGATTCCAAATGGAGAAAGATAAGTCTTTCTCTCTTCCCTGGCCCAAGAAGATCAGTGGTGGTGGTAGTGGTATGGAAGTGGAAATACAAAAGTCATCAAACGGTTGAATTTGAAGTATGGGTGTGTTCACCCGGGCCAGAATGACAAGAGCTGTGAGAGCCATGTTTAAACCATGGTAAGGAAACTTGGATGATTTTTTTCATTATGTTTATGAAATTATTTGCCTCCTCTGTGGCTTTTTGCATCCTTAGTCTTGATTACTGTCCACTCTTTTGATTTTATCTTTATTTTTTTAAGTAACTTTGCCATTTGCTTACTAATCACTTTATTCCACCTACTCTTATGTCATTTAGTGTCTGCAACCCCAGAGCCAGTGGAAAGTTTAAAGCTGAATTTTTAAGCAAATGCTGCTGCTGGCTGAAAATTCTAAATGTGTAAGGTCTAATGGAATTGTATTGAAGTGTCCATGGCTAACTTGCAAATACTTGGTTTTTAATAAGACTTCTGGACAGAAATTTAATGGAGTGCTTAGTATTACTTTAGCTTAAAATTTCAGCTAGGTTATAAAATTATTTAATTTAGGATAAGTTGCCTGAAGGAGGGAATAAACACATGGTTACTGCCTCAAATAATTTACAATATGGGGTCTTCACTATGCAAAGAGATTAAATTGTGTTATCTACCAGAAATGCAGATAGTTCTATTGAAATTTGTAATGTCCTTGGAAGGCAAAATTACATTTTGTAACAAGAACAAAAGAGGCATTAAATGAATTTACTAATTTTAATTTTAAAAAATATTAATTATATCCTATATTTATTGATCTTTTTATTTTTTTTCATGTTTTTTTAAGCTTGATGCTCTTTTTTTGTTTCTTTGTTTGAGGAAAGAGAATAAAAGTGAGGAGAAGCCTACCCCCCATCAGTCAGTAACAATTTTGTCATTATGTTACCCCTGCCTTCATGCATGTGTAGTTTTTATAGTCCTACTTTGAAATTAGCCAATATAATAAAAAAAGCTAATCAGAAACCTGTATTTAAAAAAACCTGGCTTTATGCAAATGTGCTTCTGGGTACTGTGCTTTTTCTTTTAAAAATGTGCTGGTCAAAATACTTTGACTGAAAAGGCTTCTCCCGCTTTGCTTTCAGGGGGACTCACAGTATAAATCTCAGTATTTTAGACTCCCCTCAATTCTTTAAGGGTTCAGTTTTGTCACTGAAGGTAGATGTATTCTCCCATTGACTTTAATATGTGTAAGACCGGATTCCAGTAGCCCAGTAACTGTGTAATATGGCAGTGTTCCTCCAATTAGATACATACAAAAAGATTGATCTTAAAATAATTGAGGACAGATCAAGACATTTTGAGAAATCCACTACAGTGACAATATGATTATGTGAATTATCAGTTGCATGTAAATCTTACTAAGAATGATGGATAGAAATCCCAGATAGAAACACTTGTAACAATGTACCTTTTGTGGTCTCTGAAATTAATTTAGTAAGTCTTTTGGAGATTGACTAATATACAGATAATGACCTTTTTGTTTAGGTCAGTGCAAAGTCAAATATATCTTGGAGATTAGTATTGATCAGAGTAAAGCCAAAATCAATCTTGGATTTTGAGGGTCATTACACTTGGAAATAGGATGCAATAGTGCAAATGTTGGGTTGTGGAAGGCTTTTACAGTAATTACGGAAAAATAATCTTTTACTTAGTTGCAGTGTCTAAAAAATGGATAAGCTGCTAAAAGATTAGTTATTTAAATAAGTAATAAATTCAGCTCCTTGCACCTTGAGAGATGATAGCCAACAGTCTTGAAGTCAGTGCTGGAGGGATTTTGCTCTTCCTATGTGGAAGTCACAAGCTGGTGATGAGGAAAAGGTTAACCTATCTTTGTTCAGAGAGATTTTTTTTTTTTTTTTAAAGTGGTAAATTGTTTTCTGTCTTCACTCCTTTCCTTAGATTTTTTGGTGAAATTCAATTTCTGCAGTTGGAGAAGTACAAGTGGAAGAAGTAAATTACAATACTATGTATCTTTGCAGTATTGCATAGCAAGGCTAATAAATTCCACTGAAGGTGAGCTAGTGCTGCTTGCTAAATCAGAATCTTTGAACAGGACTTTTTTTTTTTTTTTGTCTTTCATAGATTTTTTTTGTTTGTTTTGTCTGGTATAGTCTCTGGCCTGTATATCTCCTTTAAAAATAAGGTAGTTGAAATGTTTAAGGTCTTGCCTGAGAGTTTTTAGCAGAAGTAAGTCTGTGAAAATCTGACTTGACTGAAATATCTATCCTGTATTAAGTGAAAAAGCACAAACAGTATTTTATCCAAGATTCCTCTGTAAAAGATATCTTGGCTTCCCCCTTATTTTCAGAACCTGTTAAAAAAAAATGAAGGTTGTTTGTTTATTTTCTGCACAGAAATCATCTTCTGATATAACTTTTTCTGCAGAGAGCACCGGGTGATGTTCTCCACAATTAATAAATGCAACTGCATTGATATGTGTGATTACACTTTGGGCTGGCACCTAGCCTTTTATATTGAAGTCTCAAAAAGTGTAGTTAAGCTGATAGATTATGCATTTATATTTATGTATGGATACGTATTTCTAATCCTAATAATGTGTTTGAATGCAAATAGAAGTCTATACATACACGTGCATGTATATCAGATTCAGGGACCATGTAGCATTGTCCTTGAAAATGAAAGCCCTATTAAATGCAAGCTATTGGTATTGGAAGTGATCTTCAAAGCTGCTCCATTTAAAGATATTTAACTATTAATAATGAGCTACATTCCAGATACATTAGTTCATATTCTGAGAGATCAAAGTGCCAAGATTTTAGATAGCAGTTCTCAGGCTATAAAAGTCCTTTTACCTGAGCAGCTCTTCTTATCAATGGACTTCTCTTGAATTTCTCATAATAGTTATCCTCAGAGGAAATCTGTGGTATGTATATTAAGAAATTCACCTTATTTGTACCTGAAATAACACTTTGAAATGTATTAGCAGTAATTTCTACAGAGGACTAAGATATGCACCTTTTGCTGCAATGACAGTTGCTTTGGGTTTAAGGCAGTCTGAACCAGAAGAAAACAAAACCAAACCGCCAAAAAACCCTGATAAGTGTTTTTCAGAGTAAAATTGTTTAATAATCAGAATGAAGCTATTTTTAAAAATATCTCAGAAAATGTGACTTTTAGTGTAGAAATACGTTTCTTCTTACTGAAATATTTTGGATGAAATTTACAGGAAGATTATTTTCTAGTGGACATTCCTACATGGAATAGTATATAGGTCAGTTTTACTAAGTAGAAGTTTGTCCACAACTGTTCCCTGTTCCTCTGTTTCAAGTGCTAATAAAAGAATATACTAGAATTGAGTTAAAGAATTATCATTATTTAACTTCTCAGAAGAAGGAGTCAGTGTAGTAATTACAACAGTAAATTTATATATTCTGATTTTTGAAGTTTGTTTTTCTTCAGTGAAACTAATGGATTGTGATCAGAAAAAGTAACGGTTTTTCTGTTGTGCTCAACCTTTATATTAACACTTGTTTACTCTAGGAATTATTAAATAAAACACATAAAGTACTAATCTACCTGGAGCTAACTAGTGAGCCTCAAATGCATGTGAGTTCTTCACCTGAATCTTTTCAGAGGATGGAATCCAAATGCTAATGTATTTCAAAAGTGAGACCTTTAATGCAGAAAAAAATCTACATTGAAAAGTGATGCAGCCACCTGATTCATTTATTTATTTAATTTTGAAGAGCCCACACAAAATGGGTCAGACTTGCACTATTTGAGCTGACTTTGGGAGAGTTTGAGGCAGTAGGAACTTGACCTATATTTTTGAACTGGGACTTTAGAAACTGGGCTGAAGGAGAAGTCAATCTGTATAAACTTTTTTCTATGCATGGAAATTTTGATGTTTGGACACTTGACTTAATTCCATTCTTGCATTCATATATTAAATATGCATCTGAGTTAGGGGCTGTTTTATTTCTTCGTCTGAATTTTTCCAGGCCTTTCACAATCCTTTACTAAATCCCAACAGCTCTTGTTGTGCTAAGCTTTCTGCATAAAAGGATTGACTCTCTCCTGTTTTTCTTATATGTGAGAACCTGTAGTGGTCAAAAAGGAGATTGATACTTGGGAATTTTGGCACTGACCAACATCAGTATTCTGTTGTAATTCAGTATTTTGCATCCTGACTTAGGCTTTGCAGGTTTCCTGTGAGCATGTACAAAGTCCGCTTGAAAACTGAGGAAGGTGAGTGTGGAAATCACCCAGGACACAGAAAATGATGGCATGATCAATTGATACCAAAGACAATGCAAAGCTTTCCTTTACATGGGGTCCTTCTGGATGACTTTTATATTCTCTTTGCACCATTTGCAATACATTAAGTTGCAGTGCTTTTTAGGCAGACCTCTTCCAAATAACTGTGATTTTTGGCTTGTAACAAATGTAGTGGTTTGTATTACAAAAATGTAGTGGGTTTCAGATACAGTTTTGCCTGCCCTGTGAAAATTTTTCGGAACACTTGAGATTATAATCTTTTTTTTCAGATTTCTGAAAGAAACCTGTCAAGACATGAAGAGAGGATCTTAACTCTCTCTCATCATGGCAGCAGATTTGGTGACCCAGCTGCTTAGGGAACTTGTAAATTCATTTGAAGCACACTTATTTGGGGGAAAGAGCAAGTATTTCACACAGTTTTGCTACAATCAACTTTTTAGTGTCAATTTTTTGCATCAGAGTAGAAGTTTTACTCATGGGTAGCAGTGGCTTACATGCTCCCATCTGAGTGCTGCAGGGTCTTTGTGTATGCTTGAGGCATAACTTGTGATAAAAATGCTACTGATGAAACAAAAGCCCTTTTCTATTCCTTTTTGTCCTAATTGCCAAATAAGAAGTACAGACAACGAAGACTAACAATACTTACTGTAATAATGTAAAAGTAAAATCAAGTTATTTAACTAAAGTAATTAGAATATTTTTGTTGCGTAAGTAACTTCTGTGATTATCTTTTTTTTTTTTTGAAGTCTTTTTCTGTGTAATATTGTGGTTAGCCCTACAAGCAGTTTCCCAATGTAATGTCTTTATATGGACTGAACCACAGCTTCAGCCTGGCAGGCAATTGTCATTCAGTTCATGTGGTGTGGGTAGAGTGACTTTGGGTAAAATCACTTTGTGAAGCATTGTAAAAATTAACTTTTGTCATGTTTGCTTGTTCCTCATGAACAAAGGAGACTTTCTTTTGGAAATATAAATGGAAATGTATGCTAATAAGTAGAAAATTCCTTTAATACTCCAAAAGAGGGTTATAGTTCCAAGAAGAACCGAGATTGTGATTTCAGGCTTCATCAGCTTAAGGATGGTGTTTGGAACAAATTCTGCCTCAGGTCACAGCTAAAACATTTATTTAACTAGTCTCATTATAAAGCTTTATAGACTTCCAAGAGAAATTAATAATTCAAAAGGACATCTGTTAGTAAATAATTTAAATAACCATTTTTAAGTTAACAGTCATTAGTTACCTATGTAATATTTCTGAAGAACAGTTCTGCAATAGAAAAGAATTTGTGGCAAGACTACAAGAAGAGAATAAGTTGACAGTTGTCAACATATGAAACACATTCATAATGTTTAATGATTTATGCTTTACTACCTCCTATAATCCTCATTTTTAGTGTTTGACCTTCAGAGTGTATTGTGACAATGAATTACACAAAATTGTAAAGCATCTTTAACTGTTCCTTGCATTTGAAAATTGTCAATAATTTTACTAAATGGCCTCTAGTTTGTAAACCTCAATTTTTCTTTCATACCTTTTGATTTTATGAACCTCTGGCATAGCCAATGTGTATGCATCTCTCTTTCATGATGAAAAATACTTTTTTTAAAAAATAAAAGTCACAGTGAAATCTTTGAGCATCCATGTTCTTATGACCTATTTCTTTTCTAGTTCTTCTGTATCTCTGTAATGGTGTAAAACGAACAGCAACCAGAATTTGAGCTGTTTTATAAAGTCACATTTTGATGATTCTTGGTTTGCTATCTAAATCTTCTCCAATTAAATCTCCTCCCACTCTGTCCCATTGTCAAAACTAATAGATTTTTCTCTGCCGCTGGACATCAAAGAGACATTTTCAGATATCTGTCCTTGATGACTCTAAAATGTCATTCTTATAAGCTAGTATAGAGCCCATCTCTGTTTATATGTGATTGGGGTTGTGTCTGTGTATTTTTGTAATGCATTGCTTTACATGTATAGGCAGTGGATTTTACTTGTAATTCAACTTTCCACACTTATGGTTGTGAGTGCCTTTTGCAACTTTAATCATTCTGAATTATTAGCAGGTATGTTTTTCCTTCATTATCAGTTTTTGAACAGTTACCTTTTCTTCGCTTATGTATGGAATTGTGTATATGAATACATCTGTCTGCAGATGATATGTATTATATTTTAGATATTATATATCCATATTATATATTTATACTTATGGGTTGTAATGAATGAATACATTTCCTTGATAGATGCAGTATATCCTCTCATTTCTGTATCGTTTCTGTCTTCTGTTATGTTCTTTCTACTACCATTAAACGCACATGCAATAGATATTCATTATTGGTCTATTTATGTTACATGAATAAAATACCATTTTACACAGAAATGTGTGTGTATGCACATTCACATACTCCCATATTTGATTTTTGCATCAGTATAAAATCGCAAACATGTTTAATCTTAGCCTTACTGGTAATTTTCATATGTACTGTTTAATCCTTACTCTGCAGTTTTGTAAAATTGTCAGAGACTTCCTAATTTTGTAGCCATTTTTACTCCTGTTAAGATTATATCAGTGTTGTATGAGACCTCATTGTGGGGCCACCAAATCTGAGATTTACACAGAGATTAAAAATAGAAGCTGGCATCAAAACTAATTTTTAATAATCCCATATCCACCTGAACAAAATCTGCAGTGTGGATTCACCTGGAGACAGGAATTTTTTTGGGGGCCCTGGTATATATTTATTTTTATGAAGTATAAACTTTGTAAATCTCTGACTCTTGTTTTAGCTTTTGCTTCAGTGGGGTGGAGCAATTGCGATTTACAAACTGTTCACTGTAATTCTGCAAGTTTCGCAAACAGCTGTCTAATAGAGAAGTTCCACAACTGGGAAATATAATTGAAACCCAGTCTGCACAGGTCAGTAGAATTTTTGCCCTCTCGTTGCTCTCGGTACAATTGCTATTGTATCTTGAGAAGATTTAGTCAACGAAATACCAGAGGTGTTCATATTTTCTTGAAGCAGTACCTTGTGGTACAGGAGCTGCATAAGGAGGAGCAATATCTGTATGTGTGCATTCGTCACAGGTGCCAACACTGTCATGGAAGTGTGTCCATAAGCAGGGGGGTTTGCTGAAGACACGGGAATGTTCCACGGGATTTCTGAATCCTCACCTGGGAGAAAGGACAGTTTCTCTGTCTGGTGTGCCCTGCACTTACATAGCAAAGCAGCAGGGACTTGCTGGCAACTGAGTGCTGTTCATGGGCCTGTGGTGGAGGGGAAGGTTAGACCTGGGTCAGAATTGTTCATGTGCTATGAAGTGATGTGACTTGAAGTATTTTGTTTGCGAGCTGGCTTGTTGTCTGTATGCAGTGCTGATACTGCTTTATGCCACACCTAGAGCCCGTCAAATATTCAGAGGGCTCTATCGATGTTCCATATTGTTACTTCTTGGTAGTAGTGTGTTTGGATGACCTTCCACACTAGGAATTTATGAGCACATTTGAAATACGGCTCTTAGGCTGTGATGGGTAAGAACATTCTTGTTTGTTGTTTTCCTTGCAGCTGAGTGCAACAAAGAGCCTCTGTTTGTTGAGTAAACCCAGTAAAGAGTTCAGCTGTGTCTGAACAACAGTATTAAGGAACATCAGGCTCTCCAAACAACCCAGAAAGGATTATATCAATTTTTTTCCAGCTGAGAGGCTGTGTTAACAAAATAAATAAAACTGAAGGAAAACAATGACCTCCTTACTTAAATAAACTAGGAGAGTTTTTTAAAATGTGTTTGAAATCTGGATGTCACTTTTTTAATGTAATTAGGTCTGGAAAGATGTGTGTGAGATGGAGCCAATGTCACCCAGTCAGCCTTGCACTGCAGTGCTTCCAGCAGGAAGTTGTTGCAATGAGAAGTAGGGTTTGGATCGGTTTCTCTTGCTGTTTTGTTTTTAATTTTATTTATTTTGGAGGTTGTGGGTTTTGTTTTGTTTTTCTCTTTTCTTCAAAGAAGTGCTTCTAAAATAGTATTTATTTACTGTGACCTCCTGGGTGATATTGATTATAATTAATGTTGAATTAGGGTGCATCTGCATTTAATTTTGAAAAGAATGAACTGGAAAGCATTGCTTACGCTTGTAATTGTACTTTTTTTTCACGCTAAGAAAGGTTGGTTCTTTTTAGGAGAAGAACAAAATATTTGCCTGTCTTGAAATGCTCCCATTTAATGGATGTGAGTGCTTTTATCTGAGTTCCAGTTTAAAAAGTGATGGCAAGACTTAGAAGACTTTTGTCTGGGAAGCACAGGATGGAGAGCTACTCTTGTAGGCAAAGCCAAAAGCCTGAGAGGGCTGAGGCTAGTGCCATTTCTTACCACTGGCCGCAGAACGAGCCAGGATAAGCCAGAAATGTTACCTGTTTTCATCCATGATGCTATTCTTTCCATAGCTCCTCATCTGAAGGCAAAATTGTTGGGAAGGGTAGACAAATTCATATGAACTTTTGTTCCTTTTGTCCAAGAATTCTGATTTATGTGAGAATACCTTTTGTTTGTTGGTGTTAGAAATAATCAAATCGTTAATATGGATAAGTGAAAGACTCTTTGAGTGTTTATCTGTGAGAGGTAATTAAAAACTAAACCCATGATTAATAATTTGGTATTTGTTAAAATATATTGAGCTGGGTCTGTCAGAAGAGGAAGGATCTAGCATTTTTATTCCTTTTTTCTTTTTAAGTTGGAAATTGTTTTCCTGTATGGATGGGCATTCTTCTGCAAGAGGTGGTTGTTTTCCTGCATTATATACCATATCCGCTGAAACAGGCTTGCTTTTCTGTGTACTTCTGCTTCATTTAGCCTTACAAAAATGAACACATTACTTGAAGGTATAATGTGACACATCCTTGTAGTCGTTTCTAGGTAAGATTTAACATCTGTCTTCACTTTAAGCCAACCAGAAGTTGTACAGAAAGTGCTGTGCACTTGTTATACTCTGGCTTAGACCTGAAATATTTTCCATTAGTAAATTGTTCTTGTTACAGGTTTCTCTCTGGCTTTAATACAAAATAGGATTAAAAACTGCTGAACTTTAATCCTGTTATAACATTTTGTTACCTCATATGGTTAGCTGACTTCACATTAAGTATTCTGTAACAGGTTTGCCAAATTTGTCCATGCCTGGTATCTCAGAGGCCAGTGTTGTGCCACTGGTTCCTCTTCAGTGCCTTGCTGTGCAAAATGTTTCACTTTCTTGGTTGCACTAGACCATAATCTCTTGATTTTAGCATTTTTCTTGTCCTGTTGCTTGTGGCACTACTGGAAGTTTCTGGGGCAGCATGTTTCTCATGAGCCCTGTGTTGGAAAGCCCTGATCTGCTCTAGTGCCACCCCTCTGTTGCTGCAGGCCAGAGCTGGGACAGGGACCCTTGCTTCAGCTTCAAAAGGCCAAGCAGAGGCCAGAGCTGCAGTTCTATTAGTCACTGCAGCAGTGCAGTCACCTGAGCAGTGCAGAAACATCTCTGACAGCTTTTGCAGCAGCTGTTGTACATGGGCGCTTGAGGAAACCCACAAGAGCGATCGCTGTGTTGAGTGCACCCAAAGGTGCAAAGCAGTGGCCCATGGTCTGGCCATGCTGTCCTCCCTGCAGCTGCCTGAGGGGGCCAGGTCCCTTCAGGGCTGCCTGTGCCTCTCCGGCTGGCAGAGATCTCACTGCACTGTTTAATTGGCATCCCGTGTCCCCCCGAGGCCGTGGCTGGCTCCGTCACTGCCTTGATGCCTGCAATCCACAGCACATCTCTCTGCAGTACCACTCTGCCTGTGACTTGTCATGTTGGCCTGCTAGCATGGATCATGTCCCTCTGGGGGTCCTATCAGCAGTGCTGTCCTCAGGATTGTTTTTCAAGATACAGTTATCAGTTTAATTTGCTTAAAATTTGCCATAAGGAGAAATAGGCTATGGGGTCTCTCTTCCTGTGAGGAATTTCCACCAGGCAAAATCTGTCACAGAGCATTAGCTGCATACTATCATGCTGTGCTGCTAAGAAAAAGAGCAAGTGAAACTAAGATAGTTTATCTTGCTCTTAAAATTTCACTCCATTTTTCTGTATATTACATGTGCTATTAGGAAGACTGGATTCTTTAGGAACCAGGCAGTTCTGATGCTTTAAATCCTGAAATCTCAGGTCTCTGATGTTTTTATCTCTGCGAAAGTCTCTGATAGTTTTGTTGTTGCATAAAATTGTGAATTTCAATGGAGAGTAAGTAGAAAATGAACTCTTAGCATTTGGAGAGCCTTTCCCACAGAGTGGTAAGCCACAGAGTAGATGGATTTAATACACCAGGGTGAACTCGCTGACCCTGATAGAGATAAAGGCTTCTGCTGAGCCCTTGCAGTTGTCTTTAATGATATGATCAGTCTCAATACTTGGTGGTGGTTATGCAAATTTCGAGAATAAAATAATGCATGTTATAAGGTCTAGAGCCACTGTATCTAATAGTTTTGACTAAATTTGGCATAAGTTTGGACTTTCTAGAAGCACTATTTTTCTGTTAAGTGCTGACAGGAGCTAAGCAGTCATTAGTTTTCCCCTGGAATCTCTTGAATTACTTGTTCTTGAATCAGTTCTGGTTCTGGGGAAAGAACACCACTTCATAACATAGAGATTGTGTATTAGTTCTAAAGGGTAAATTAAATGTGTAGTTTTGAAATTGTCTCTTTTTGAGGAATTTTCTTCTACTATTTAATACTCAACACAAATGTAATAACTCAAATTTATTTTGTTTGAACAGGTGTCACACCAAAAGAGTGACATAAATAACCAATTATTGATGTTTGATAAGAGGATCAGGAGAGAGTGGATCTGTAATACATGGAATTTTTTATTGTTTTCTTCCTTTCAAATCCATGATAAAATGGATGGTATGCAGCTTAGGCAGAGCAGGTTAAGCTGCCACCTCATCAAACCTTATTGCTTTTTACAGTGAAGCTGCTTCATAATTGGCAAATATTATAAAATATTAATAGCAATTACTTTGTGTTCCCTTCTGGATTCTGTAAGGATTCACCACCAAAAAAACCCTGTACAGCAGTACTGTTTAGCAATTCTATGTCTGAAATTGTTTTGTATTTAACATTTTTTTCATTAAAAAGCTCATATATCATTAAAATAATCAGACAGTCTTAAAAGCATTTCAATTATTGGCATTTGGGATATTGCCTTTTTTATATAATTGTGTGTATTGTTGACCTTTCTGTGACATTTGCAGAATCAGTGTCACAGTAAGTATAAATCTGTGGGTCATCCTTTTCTGGTTGGCTGGTTTTGTTTTACGACTACCATGAGCTCTGTCTTTTTGCATTGTGTTACTTTATAACTGTTTGGACCTTTCCTTTGGTAAGGGAACATTCAAAGCTTGGGAAGGTCTGTCAGCATTTTTAATACTTTGGGATGCATGCTCTCTGTTTCTGAAGACTTAAAAATATTTTACAAGTAGTCGCTATTTAATAACCTATTTTTTAATAAATAGAACATAATTAACACTGTTACATCATTCTACTTCCTTAATATACAGGAGAAATACCTTTTGAACACTTCTGTCTTTTGTTTCCTGAAGAAAAGTTTATCAAATGATAAAAGATTTTAACTCTGAACTTGTTGCTCGGTAGCTTAGGCATGCCTTTTGTTCAACCGCGAGAGCATCAGCAGAGTGTGTGGATGTGTGAAAGGTGGTGCTTTAGCGAGCAGACTGGCCAGGAGAGTTTCAACTACAGCCTTAAGAATTCCTGTTTGGTTGGGGTTTTTTGTTGGGGGGGTTTTTTTGGCTCGGTTATTTTGAGTTTTTTTATGTCTAATGAAGTTTGATCCTAATAGATCAGTATGTTTGTTTAAGTGTAAATTGAGTCCCGATTTAATTTATCTTTTTCTCAAGCTTAGCTATATTGGATAATTGGGTTCTGTTAGAAATTGGAATATAGAGAGAGTAACGGTGAAGACTTTTAGGAGCTGCTCTGTGAATTCCCTTTGAGGTGATTAGAGCAGACAGCTCCTGGCCCTGAAATCAACACAACTACAGAAGGGATTTTGGTTACTAAGAAATGTCACACCAATATAAATGTTTCTTTTAGAAAATAGATTGGCTACTGTTAGTTAAGAAGGGAATTTCTTTAAAACATGTAATTGTTTTAAAAGGGGTAATGCATATTCCAGTCAAGATCCTGTGGATATTTTCATTATATTATCTAAACATTTGGGAATATTTAAGATTATTAGAAAAAGTTAGGATTATTTTACTCTGTTCTTTTCATGTCTCTTCATTTAATGTTTACAAATAAGCATTATAATATTTTAAACTTCTTAATTAAAGTACACGTCCCATGATTTCAGGTACTCTGTCATGAAATTCTAAGGAAATTGTTTTATTGCTGGTGTTTCACTACCGTATTAGATATTCCTAATCTCTGTCTGTCATTCTCAAGTAGTATTTTTTTACTCAGAAAACTGAGCTTGGCTACTGCAACTGAACATTGATAGAATTAGTGCAAGCCCAGTCGAATTTTAGAGAAAACATATATTTTAATGTTTTCTTTCCTGAGCCAAATCATAGTAAAGAAAAGCCACTGTGAAATAAATCCACTAACTTGGTGAAAAAAAACATATGTCCCACAGGATTAGCTTAGTTGGTCAGAGCATGGTGCTAGTAATGCCAAGGTTGTGGGTTCAATCTCCATACAGGCCATGCACTTAAGAGTTGGTCTCGATGATCCTTGTGGGTCCCTTCCAACTCCAAATATTCTGTAGATGATATCTCATCAAGAGTAAATCTTATGAAAACTCTTATGAAAACTCTTATTTGGGGCAAGTAATATTGATATCTTTGAAAAATTCAATATAAGAAATTGTTAAATATTTAGCCATCACCATCATTTTGAGAAATATTGTCATTACCTTTACATTGTGGGTAATGCCATAGAGTGACATGAAAAAATTTATTCCTGTAAGTAAAGCAGATTTGAGTTGGTCATATCAGTCTGCAATGGGTTTTAATTTATGAGGAAGCCAAAGTGTATTTTATTCTTTTGTCTCTGATCTCACCACATGATGCTTTCCTCTTCTGTATGTCAGTCACTTGTCCTCTGGTTTTTGACATGCTTTTGTCGCTCATCTGTTGTAAATTGTACTCTGCTTATACTTGCCTGTTGGTAAAGGAGCTGTTTGGACCTGGGTAGCTTAACTACCTAGCCTAAATTCTACAGCTCCTCATTAGTCTGTGCTGCCAGGACCTCAGAAAGCCTAGTTTCTCATCTGTGTGTTGATGTCCCAGGGTCAAGATGCCAACTGTCACACATGGAGTGCCCTCCGATGGCTAGTGCACCTCTAGGAGCACCCAGAAGGCAAGCAGCTGGCAAGGTTTTAATCATGCCACTGTGGGAGCTTTTACTGTGTTTGTATCTCTGGATTGATATGAAACTGCTGTATAGCCTTTGCCAGGAATTATTAATAATCATAACTTTCTCCAACACAATTAGAGGACAATTTACATTTTATGAACCAGTCATATGTACTGCAGTAAAATTGGAAAATCTGCTGCTTCCTTTCCTGGCAGAGCTGGGAAAATAAGCAAAAAGTCAAGTGTTGCTTGCGTGGTTCATTACAAAGCCATTAATGGTCGTAAGTGGTAAAGAAGTAAGCAGCTTTGTAAATAAAGGAAGCCTGATGAAACAAAATAAAAGCTAAGTGCCAGCAGCCAGAACTTGGGTAAGGAGTATCCAGCACTGTTCATGTTCAAGATTTTTTGAGTGAGTATTGAGAGCAGAGATGTTAAAATGTGTCTTGTGAACTATTTTGCTCTGAGGTTGTGTGGACAACCTCCTAGCTGCATGCTGGAAAATCTTTTGTATTTGTAGTAGCTAACTTGTAGTTAATAGGAGCTTAGCAAGAAATATATTGTTGCCTTGCATTCCTGCTGTGACTAATTTCTGTGGGTTTTTATTTCAAGGATGCTACTGGGCGAGTAGCTGGAAAAAAAATGAGTTTTCTCACAAAATCATGAGAATACAGTGAGCTGTTCATGCAGCAGTACCTATCAAAGTGTTTCGCCCCAAACTTGCAAAGTCTCAGATGTGACATTGTGTCTTATGGTGAGCTCTTTCAGAGCAGAGGGAGGGGACCCTGGGAGGCACCATCAGGAGGCGATGGTAGGGTCGGTGTGGTCCTCTCTGCCCACGTGATGCCACTGACAGGAGCCATGCAGGAAGCAGTTGCTCCAGAAACGACATCTCTTACACAAGTTGCTTTCAGGTTATTTATTGTTGAGATGCCTCTGGAACCCTGGTGGAACTGCTTGGGGAGGTCTTTGTACTTCAAAAACAAAAGCCCTTTCTCCCCAAGGTATAAGTGACAAGTTGTTACTGAGGCAGAGCCTTCAAAAGTGTGTTTTGTTCATCAACTGTCAGAGTGTGTGAGGCTTCTTCCCTTAACAAAACCGATAAAAGCCCTTACCTGGTGTTTGATAACATTTGAAAGTCTCATGGAGCCCTGTTAACAGTTGTTTGTATGTTGGATTGTCTTCAATATAGTCCTGGAAGTTACAAAAATAAATTCTATCAGTTTATCAGGAAAGAACATGAAAATGAAGGTTGGTAAGAACCTGTGAGCAGTCTGTTATAACAAACAAGTGCCAAGAGATGTGGGCTTGATTTAGGGTCTTTGCTACCACAGAGCATTTTAAGACAAGTATTATAATTTGATCATAAAAGGAGTAAGTTGAAAATTGTATCAGAAATCACAGAGCAGTCATGGATATTATTTGTATTTGACTGACAATATGCAAGGGAGAGAATGTAATAATACATCCTTGTCATTCACAGGCTTTATTTTTAGTCTCACTTTCACAGTTGTTTTCATCACCACCACTGTAAATCATTCATATGCCATAAACAATTTAAGCTGTGCATGTTTGTTCCTGAAGTATAAATTGGAGTATAAAATTCACTTTACCATCTTACTGATATCGATTTAAGACATACTGGTATCAATTTGTCCTTAAATCCAAATTCTACTTGCCTTGATGCTTGAGTTGTCTCTTAAGTAATTAGCAGTATAAAATGATACCTTTCTAGTGACTGAAAGACTTTCAATTTTATTTTAACTTAGATTTTATTAGTTAATCCTTTAATATGTTCAATTTCTCCCCTTTTGTTGCTTTAAAACAAAGGTGTAACAATCTGAATTTATATGAAATCTTACATGAATTTTCATAGTTAATATTGCTGAATTTTAAAGTTTCCCATGATTGCCAAAAAGTTGAAAGGGTGTTGTAACGGAAAGCTTTTTTTAATAAAACCTAAAGCAAAGCAAAACTGAATTTCTAGTACTTAAAAACTCCACAAAATGTCCCATAATAAATTTTTAATTCCCAGCTTGTGACCAGGATATTGAGCCTGTTGTTTTTAGACTCACAACTGTTAAATGCACATCACCAACAAGAACACTGCTGTTACTTCAGAACTGACACTGCAGCCTGTTTCCGTACCTTAACTCTTCTCACAAGGGACTAAGAATTTTAATCTTTAGATTTTTTTTTTTTTTAAAGTGTCCTCATCCAGGCTGGTTTTTTTCTAAGGGCTTCCATAGAGGGATTTTACTAAATCCTCTTTAATCCTTGTCAATGAATAAACCATGCTATGGTTTCCCTGATGTTCAGGAAGAAGAAACGAAAAACAAGTAAAGTTTTTCTGTGTTGCAATATTCTGCAACACTTGGTTTGCTACAGTGTATGCTTCAATCCTGTCTGTGGTTGGAATTTAACTACGGATTTTTTAGAGGAAGGGTCTTGTTCTATGAGTTCTCCTGTGAAACTGGGACATTTTTCTCTGTTGTCACTCAGGAGCAAGGTTTTGCACACCTCATTTATAGCTAAAATTGGGAAGTATAAGTTACATTTTAGTGTTTGTCAATACAGTTTTACAGAAATTCCAGTTATTGTCTATAGGGAACTCCTTGCATAATAAATGAATTTAGAAACTGTCATTCAGCTACTAAAAAAATGTTTAATTTGAATGTTTAAAAATGGGCCGCCACAAATAAACTTAATTAGGACATGCTGTCCCAGAAAAAACTCCTGCTTGACTTTGAAGATCTGGAATAAAAGTAGTTATTAGACAACAGCCAGCTACAGGAGAGAAGACACAGCAGGTTTTTTAGTTGTAAATTTTGTTTTTTTAAAATTTAAATCACCATGTTTACTATTTTTTTTCCTTCTTGTATGTAGGCATATCTGTCCAAAGTATAGCGCAGTTCATCATGAATAAAACTTTGTTAAAGTGCTGGTAAACTGGGCAGTTGTTGAATGTAGTACTAGCAGCACTGAACTAACAAGCATTAATGATATTGCACATTAAGTTTTGAATACTTTGTCCTTCTCTCTGTCCCGTTTTAATTTTTAATAACATGTAATGGAAGGACAATTATCAGATAGCACAAAAGCTCTCCTGAATAGTGTTTAATCAGAAAAAGAGCTGTCTTCTCTTATGCCCTACATGTTAGTGTAGGCATAAACTTTTCAATACAATTTATGAATAAAAATCAGTATTTATAGTTTTCTGTTTCAGAAGACAAATGGATGACACTGTGACTTCCACTGGGTGTAGCTCACTAGAGTTCATTGAAATCCACTACTCTCCATGCTGTAGCAATGAAGTTCTTTTAAAAAACAAGAATAATTTCTGCATTTGCTCTTTTAATGTGTAGTGTCACTGCAATCACCTGATGTGATTGTAAGCTTAATGACTGACTTTTAGGAGGAACTCAGTTTGTCACATCTACTTCCGAGTTGCATGTCCCATGTCTGATTCCCAAGTCAATGTGAATTGATAAATAACAGCTTGATTTTTGTTTTGTGGAGATAATCTGGTAGCTAAGTAACCTTTTTCTAACTTATCCCACAGACCGAAGGCATTGTTTGTATTTGTGATTGTATGCTCAGAAGTTGGAAGATAAGAGATCTATAATGGAAAAAAATCAGGAGATGAGTAAATGCAAAAGTGAAGGGTGGATAGAAATATAAGTAGCCTGTCTAGTTGCAGCCTATCCAGACTCTCAAATGGAAAACCAGAATGTCAGTTTTGATCTGAAAGTTCAGAGGAGTAGGACTTGTGTGTAAAATCTGTGCAGTGATCCCACTTCCAGTATCTGCAGAGGAGGTGGCAGGCAGCTGGGTGGTGGGGCAGTGAAGGAGAAATGACATGGTGACAAAATCTGAAAGGTGTGGAAGACATACTAACCACCTTTGGGGTTTGTGGAGGATGTGTTGCTTTCCCTTTCAGTTTCTGACAGCATAGCACAGTGAAGAGATGTAGGGAGGTGGCACAGGTTGAACAGAAACTCACATAGTTGTGTCTGGGCCTGATCCTACATATTTATTCTATGTCTTAACACTTACCTTGTATGCTTATACATGGCATATCAGGTCCGAAATAGGAAAATTACATCTTGCTTTTTCTCTCCCTTATTCTGATCATATTCTGATCACTGAGGTGTTTTCAAAACTCGGAATTTTTAGTGGGGGAGAGAGATATTATTAAGTGCTAAAATAGCTGTCCCTGAGCCAAGGTTTTGCACTCTAGGTTTTACATCCCAAACTTGAAGATGAAGTCTTGCTGTGGTGAGGTGAATCTCTGTTTGGTCCCTTAAGAAGAGAGACAGCATCCTGCCTATTCCTGTGAACTGAGGTCAAAGGAAGGCTGGAGATGCTGAGTGGGGCAGGGCAATAAATCTGGAGAGTGGGACTTGCTGCCTCTCCTGCCAGCACTGAGCCATTGTAAGGGACTCTCATTCTCTGATGAGATGCTCTGGTACTAAAAGCTACATGAACTGAAGAGAAACGAAATCATTAGTGGCTCCCTCTTTGCAATGTCTCTTGACTAGGTAAGGCAACAAAGCTTTGATGGTTGTAGTGCTGGAGGTGTTAAAATACCAGAACTTTTCTATGCCTTGATAATCTGCTTGCTCCTAAATGTAGTTTTCTGCCTTCATGGGCTGTGTTCAGAGCAGTAGTGTAAAACTGAGCTAGTTTTAATCTCCTTCAGCAGCCTGTCAAAGATACTTCAAGAGATTGTGTGTCATGTACTGGATAGCTTTCCTCAAAAGTGATACTTCTTTTCAATGCTAGTGGTCAGTTACTTTATGAATTGAACTTCTGAAATCACTCACAAAAAATCAGAGTAAGCCTCAAAGAGCTCTTTCAAAGGGCTTTTTTAAAGGATACATTCCAAGTGTCCATATGGATAGATTATTTTAGCCTTTTAGTACAATAAAATGCTATTCAGTTAAAACTGTCTAATTAGATTCTTACTTATAGTCTCTTTTTCTCCATAAAAAGGTAATAGTATGTCTTGACTTTTATTTTATTATAGTCTGGCCTATTTCATAGAATTTAGCTTAACTTCATTAGAAATAGTAAGTGCTTAACTTGGTTAGAAGCAAAGCTTAGCTTCTTACTTATATTAATAAGGTACTAATATTTCACTGAATAGGCCTAATCCTGTGAGGATGAGTCCAAGGTGCAACATGAACTATCACATTATAATTTAAGATTAAATGTATGTAGTTTTTACACAAAGATTGATCCTGTGAATATGAATAATAGGGAGACTGGAAGAAGTTTGAAAAGATAAACTTGCATGTAGTAGACCATTCAAAGACCGCTCCACAGTGGTATACAGGCAAGGGCAGGTCGTACAGATCAGCTCATGCTGCCCTCAGTTTTGATTTTCGCAGGCGTGTGTTTGTTGTGGCCTGAAAGTCAGTGTAAAGTAAGGAAGCTGTGTAGGACCCTGCCTGAGCCAGGCACCCAGTGGTGCTCATAGGGAGCACAGCTGTCTGTTTGTTCTTCAAACAGCACCTTCTGTGTCATTCACATTCCTCATGACTTTAAAATGACTAAGAGCATATTCCAGCAATTCACAGCTAGTGTGTCACTCAGTAGAATATGATTGTATTGGGGCTGTACATGTGAGGTGGCCCTTGGAAAAAATCTTGGAAAGACATACCAAGTATTTCTCGGATTTCTTCCATGTGGAATCCTAACTGTGACTTAAATCAGTGTTGCATAAGATTTTTTCTGTGATAGATTAATTTCTTAATTGTTACAGTTGCATAAAACAGACTTTTTGTTCACTCTGTCTGTCCAACTTCTTCATGGAAGACAAGAATTCTGAGCATTTGAAAATCCTGACATAATATCCCTTTTAAAAGGATTAAGTGTCATGTTGAAACTTTATACAGTTTCTTTACTAGGCTATCAAGCACAAGACTGAAGTTGCATCACGTTCCCTTCCCTAGAACTGTTTCGGGTAACATGGTTATGTGCATGATACATTAAGCCCTAAGTAATACAAAGGAACTAAATTATGTAGCTAGCTTTGATATTTATTCCTTGCTTGGTCAAGATATTGGGAGGATGGTGAAATTGGGTTAAATGCAAGGTATGAATAGAGCCATGTGCAGTACAGTAGCACAAAACATTTTGTTACTCGGTTATCATTACTTGCCTGTTGGATGGTGAAGGTTGACTTGGATTCTCATGGTTAGCAATCAATAAATTTGTCGATAATCTTACTGAATGGATTAATATAATGCAGCTTTTTGTAGAAAAGGACTGTGTACATTTGTAATGGCGGGCAATCTTCAGAAGACAAAGTAAATAGTTTGAGGGTTTTAATGGAAATTATAGTATTGTGTAATTTTTTGTTACTATTTTAAAAATTATTTTTAAATGCATATCAAGACTGTCTTCATAAATTATTTCACTTAATAAAACAGTAATATAAGGATACAGTCCTGCTCTAGGGTATTTGAAAATTGCCTCAAGTTTTCTAAGCAGCTCAAGGCATTTTGACATGGTATGTCTTGGGCTGTTGCAGTTTCTGTTACAAATTCATGTCACATTTTGTATTACATTTTGTACAATAGAATTTACTTTTCCTCCTTTTATATACTCTGTGTGAATAGGAGATACCTATCATTTAAGAGATAATGAATGGTTATCTGTGAGTAAAATTTATCTTCCATTACCTCTTAGCTATTTGTGATAACATGATGTGTGTCATGTTATGGGGTTGTAGATTACTAGGATGACAAAAGCAAATAGAAATTATAATTCATGTGGAGTAAAAGAAAAAAATAGATAAAATCCAGGAACTCCATTCTTCCATTGAAGCAGATTATTTCATTTGATGTTCAATTTCATCACAAAACTATTGGAAGTCATCTTACAGGTATATCTAAGTGAAAGTTGGTTAATAAATTTTGCTGTGGTCTTTGACTGGAACCAATCTCAAATAATAGGGTGGGGATTTTTCCAGAGTGATTTTGGGAGCCATTCACATGACTTGTATCTCATATTTACTTTAGCTACTATGTTTGAAGTCAAGAATCTAACTTTTAATGGAGATACTCTTGGCTTGCACCCTAGAGGAGGTTTACTTATGTTGCATATGTTAGCTAGGCAGTGGGAACACTCTTCATGAGCCAAACTGTATATCCATGGTCATGCATTTGGCTTCAGGGCACTCAGCAGAATTGCATGGATACAGTAGAGATCAGAATTTGTTTAGTATGCTCTATTAGCATGTATTCTTTCATTGAGAATAGTAGTCTATTATATTATTCACTCCTTTCATGAAATCACAAGGATGTGTGTAATGAAAATGATCATTGTGGGATTTTTTTTCATGTGTGGTGAATTGTTTATAAAGTCCTTTGTGTACCCAACAAAAAACCCTCTCACTGGGAGAATTGGTTTGGGTGAGTATGTTAATTCTGCGGTCAGAGTAAGACAGTATACTCATACTAATCAGTTAATTTTTAAAAGAAATTCCAGTAAAGTAAGTAATCTAGGCCGAAGATGTGAGCAATACTAGATACCCACCATAACTGGAGAAAATTGCTATGGGTGAAATTACATAGGGTAAAATGGGACAATAAGCTTTTCTAAGCCTTCCCTAAGGAGAGGAAAAAGAAGACCTTTGGCCTAAATTTACATTCTGAGAAAGAGAAAATCCATTTTAATTTCTTCCCATTAAATCTAATGTTACTTTTCCAACACTTTGTTGGAACCTCTGTTCTTGGAATTAGCAGTTTGTTAAGAGACTGTAAACAGTGCAGAGGCACTGGATATGGTACCATTCTCTCAGCCAAATTTAAAAGTACTAATCTGAATCTTTCAGGCTTCTTTTTTACTAATACTTGAACTATGTGAGTTTAGATGTAACCATCTGATTTTATATGCTTTCCTAGTGTCCCACACGCACTTTCCTTTATATAGTATTTCTTGTAGAAGACCCTAATGTAAGAATGTTAAACAAAATATGACTGTTGTGTACATAAGAATAATGTGAAACTGAAACATGGGTGTTAAAACAACACATTCAGAAGCCTAATTTGAATGCATGTTGTGTGAGAGATTTGTGCAGTGGTTTCCCTGCTTTCTGAGATGCAATTACCATGACAGTTTGTTGTCAGAACACTTGCAATGCATATATGAAGTTGCCAGTGAGAGACTTTAAAAACCCCTGTTAAAGCAAGGGAAGTTGTATTGAAGGACAGAATCTGCAGGAATGATTGCAGTGTCAACAAGAACTATTTGGTGTCAGATTTATCTCTGTGCAGAATGGACGTGGAATGAAAGGCTCCATGGGTTTTGGGGGTCCTGGCCAACAGTTCTATACAAGAGAACTGAACTGAATTGCAAGTAGCTTGATAGTGTGTCTTTGTTGTAGATAACAGTGAAACAAGAACATATTATTCCCTGAAATGGGTGATAGAAGTTGAAAGCTTTGTGGTACTCGGGTCTTGATTCAGAGGTCGTTTTGAAGAAATAGAATTTGTTGTTCCTATTTAAAGCTCATTAAGTTCTTTTTATGGCTAATAGTGTGGGTTTTTTTCGAGGTGATGTTTTGGGACAGCCAAAACAATTTTTAGTTTAAAGTTTGTTTTGTAGATGTGTTCAAAGTATAAAGGGCATTGTCTTTCAGCTTGGTGCGCTTGTAGATGTCAGAAAACTGATCAGTTAGAGCTTACTCTAACTTGCTCTCATTTTTACCATTCCTGCTCTCAAATTTACCAAGTAGACCAATGATTCAAACATTTTCTTTAGTGATAAACCTTCTGGTTTTGTCCAGAGGACTTGGATCCATAGTTCTGATTGGACAGACTAAGGGAAAAAATATTTTCTGCCTTCATGGAAGGACTCTGCAGCATATGAGACTACAGTTTAAGAGGTTAGCTAATTGCAGCTGGGATAGTCATTCTTGCTCTTTCCTCTAGTGAATATTCAGTGTTGTCTTACAAAACTGGCCACATCTCCTCGAGCAAGGTCTCATGTGAATGACTGGACTTTGATCTCCACTGCTCCAGGGGAATACAACTCTTAAGGTAGCTCACCCCGTAAAGCACAATCTGGTCTTTTGTACAGTTGATTCTGAATATTAATGCCAAGATCGTAATGGATTAGAAGCTTCCAGGGAGGCATTAATGTTTTGTGACCAGAATTTCTTTTGCAGGAGGTGGCCCTACTTTAGGAGTTGTTAGGTAGCTGCTTCAGCACATCTAGAGTTTCTGTGTTGCCCTTTGTTTTACTGTGCATCATCTATGCAGTAATTAGTAAAAAGCTGTATGGATTTCTGTGACATGGCTTTCCTCTAAAGGAAACAGCAGAGAGTGAAATAATATGTTGTCCATAGGAGGCCCTAAATTAAGTTTCCTTTCCATGGGCTTAGTGATAGGCTTGGATTGGAAGATGAATTAGAAATGTTTGTCATGTTCAATGTGGTACAGAAGGAAACGCTCATACAAATGCCATGAAGCAGTATCAATTATTACAGCTAAGGTATATGATGAACTGGCCATGCATAAAAATTACTTCAAGCTTTATTTTTTGAAGTATCTGAATGTTTTCATTGTTTCCAGGGGTGTTGTACATACTTAATTTATCTTTTTTTTTTAACTCTTGCATTAAATCGAGTTCTTTCCTGAGAGGTTGGTCAAACACTGGAACAAGTTTCCTGGAGAGGTTGTCAATGCCCCAAGTCTGACAGTGTTTAGGAGGCATTTGAACAGTGCCCTTAATAACGTACTTTATCAGCCCTGAAGTGGTCAGGTAGTTGGACCAGATTATCATTGCAGGTCCCTTCCAACTGAAATAGTGAATTCTATTCAAACATGAGCTGACAGCTGATTCTGAAAGTGTAAATTATACTGATTTTATACAAATATTTCATATATCAATTATACAGATACTTCATACTGATGTATCTGCCATACTCCAGAGGGTCTAGAAGTATGCATTCCTTCTGAAGTGTAGCTGAATGCTGTTTGCCTGACAGCACTGGGAGAAGATGGCCCCTTGGAATGGTGGAGCTTTCCCTGGAAAGAGGACAAACAAAAGACTTCAGGTTTCAAATAAAATTGAGAGCAAAGATGTTCAAACAAGGTAAAAACAGGGCCCTGAGAGTAAAACAGCCTTTGGGAGACACTTTGGTCTGTCTTATGTAGAGTTTCTGGGATGCTTGTTTCCAGATAGAGGCTGAACACCTGGCCTATTTCAATAAGCAAAACAAAGGTAAAAATTACATGTGAGTGATACATACAGTTTTTTGTGTGTATGTATTAATCTATATTTAACAGTGTTAGTTTCTCTGAGTCTGTAATGAAATTTTTGTCTGAAATTCCTGACATTTGGCACATCAGAGAAGTAGTTTGGAAGTCCAGGTCCTGCTGCTTTTGCAAAGAAGTTCATGTGCTCAGTATTTTCAGCCTGTCCAGAACATGCCAATGTATGCATTAGATTTCTCTTCAGTGAAGCAGAAATCACTGTTTGTCTCTAGGGATGTGGCAGTGAGGTGAATGTGTAGGGTGTAAGACTTGTCATTCTCTGTGGTGAGTGCATGTCAGGTGTCCTAATGGTGCTTCAGAAGGGCTTTTCTTATGAAGCTTGGATAACTCTTAATCTAATTCTACTGAAGAGTTTTGGTTTATCTTTTCCTCAGTAGTAGCCTATCATGGTGACACGAGGTAGGATTTCATCCTTATCTACACCCTCTCTAGCTTCATTAAGCTCCAGAAATGAGAAAAGGCCATTTTAGACCTTAAAAAAAGAAATGTCTTTGCAATGTCTTTCTACGTAAGTTTGCTTTTGTCAGTGAAAACATACACTGCTGTGTTATTATTTGGCCTGAGCATTTGCACAGATTATAGGGTGCTGTCACAATTTCTAGTAACTTCAATGCTTTTTTTTCTTTTAATAGAAGAATAGAACCAAATGACCCTTGATCCACAATTTTTTGCAATTGTTTTATTTTGCATGTTCCACACTAATCAGTTCCAGATGTGCATCAAATTCTTGTTGCTGTTGTTAAGCCACACATTCAAATAGGGTTTCATATTTTGCTTACTTGTGTATAATAGAATATAACACTATATGAAGTTTCATGACTTTAAAGAATACAATTTCTACAAGCTCAGCTGGCATCTGGACTAATGTTCACTTAGAGCAGTTGATTTATTTAGCAAGCTGGTATTTGGGGGCTTGATAGAAGTGACCATATGTCCTGAAAATTCCTAGCTGATATTTCTACAAAGATGTGAAATAATTATTTTAAATATCACTTTCGTGGGGCATTTTAGAAAATAAATTGCAGTTTGGCATATGATTGTTATAAAATAATTTTACTTGATAAAAAAAGTAAGTCTTTTTTGTCTACATTGTTTACTAGCATGGAAAGAACTACAAGAACAAAAAAATTATTCCCTCTTCAGGCTGTGAGAGCATTGTGTTTATTCTTAAGTTTCTTTGAGTTACTTACAAGGATTTTTGGTCTGTCTAATAGATAAACTGCAGTCACTGTTGGTTTTGTTGTTTAGCTACTGTCTGTGCTTTGTTCCTTGGCACAACAGCACTCTACACAGTAAATATTACGTTTTTGTGCCTTGAAGATAGAAATTCCTTGTGGGTGAGTCTGAAATGCTTACCCAGACAAGAACTAATGACAATGACAGACCTACACTTCTCTGAAATAAGCAGAAATACTTTGTTTTGACCTTGTTTTCTATAACCTACTGGCTCAGACAACAATATGATTATAAAAATCCCAGCATAAACAGAAATGCCGTCCTAGAACAACATGCTAGTTGCAATTAGCTCTGAAGTTTTCTGGATCTGCATCTGATAAAGTATGGATATTTATTATTTCTTTTCTGCTCTCCAGCCAGGTTGTGTGTGGGGTAAGATGCTACCTCTACCACCAGTCTTGCCTCCCTTAGGTCTTCAGGCCATCATAACACAGAAGAATACATCTACCTAGAACAAGCCTCTACTGCCTACATTCCTTTTCCAGTGGAGGAGGAGAAGGGAATAAAGATGATGACTGATTTTCATATCCGATACTATGGTGAGATAGTATAGTATGGGGACAGAGACTTTACTTATGAGAGGGATAAGGAAACCTGTGATTGCTGAAAGAAATGATGGTCAAAATTAATCTAAAGAGTTTGTTTTCATCCTATTTGTTCAGCAGTTAATACTTTAAAGGTATGTATAGTCACTGATCTGAGAAGTTCCATTTCATGCACTGCAGGATATTAGGAGAATTTCATCTCAAGTCCTGCATCCTACAGAGAGGTTGTGCTAGCTCTGTGTTTGCAGTTCAGCACTTTTTCTATAAGGGATGACTAGTGAGGTGGTAGAGATGGAGTTGGTGCTGTATTCCTGGGTATTTCTCAGGCTGCACCCCAGATTTAGAAGCAAGTGGTCACTGCTGTTCTCCCTGAATTGTAGCCCATGCTTAAGGGTGGTAACTTTTCATTTCTTTTTATTTTCTTGTACATGTGTGGATATCTCATATCCCCCTGAGTTGCTGGATTCAGAAACTGGTGTTGCAACCTGATAAATACTTTGTGTGTGTTTTTTTGAAGTGATGCAAGCAACATAACTAAAATATAAAAATTATTTTTCTTTTAAATTCTGTTTGAAAGCCTGCCCTTTTCAAACAGCATCCAAGATGAACATTCTTTTAATTTTGTATCTGCAGATACTGATCTGGGTTGAAGAGGTGCTGGTGGTTTCTGTTAAGCATAAGTCAATACTGGAAATATGAGTAGGTCTTTTAAATTTTATCTTTAGTGAATGTCATCAAAATCAAAAATGTGAGAAGTTAGATACAAAATTATACACCAAAAATGTGCAGAATAATGTGATCATTTGATAGAATTAAATCTTTGAGAATTAAAAATTCTTAGGTTCAAATGCTTGTTCATCAATGGAATTGTAGGTTGATTTTTTTTACAGTTTTTAAAATTTAATTTTATTGTTTTAATTGAAGAAATAGTTCAGGTTTTTTGTATGCTGTTTCCCTGGAGTCTGGCTGAATGAGAGTCTTTAAACTGTGTGAAATGTTTCCTTTACAGTGATCTCTGCTACTGTGTCCTGTGTTGCTTAGGATTAAGTGCAGTTGTGCTTGAAAAAAAGGTAATAACTTTCCAGCACAATGAAGCACAAACAAAGAATGCTTAAGTGGAGATCACATTAAAGTTCTTCAAGGCCAATAGATTTATTTTTTCAGAAATAATCAATCAATAAACAAGGCATAGCAATATGCAGACCTTCAAATGAAAAAAAATTCATAGCATGTAGAAAAAGGGAGGAAAGAATATGGGAAAAAACGTAATCACTTTGTGGTAAAGCAGCGTCTGTGGCTTTGACCACTTAAAAGTTGGGATTTTTTTTTAGGAATGATTTATGCATAGTTAAGGCTTTGGGGTTTTTGAATTTATTTTGTGCATGGGAGGGAGATGAGTTGGGGAAACAGAAGAGGGAATTGTTTCTGTTTTTGAAGTATGCACCCATCAGTTAAAAGCATGAAAATGTCTGCAGTGTCTGTAATTTCAAAGTAATGAGTCTGCATTTTCTTAGTTTACTTTTTCTTTCCTTCAAGAAAACTTAGGATTTTGATGTATATGAAGAGAACTTCTCTGCCCAGCACCGTTCTAGACTGGATTTCAGTAGTTGATATTTTAGACACAAATGTATTTAATTGGAACTGCTCATAAGAATACCTTCAGATCATAAATTTCTCTCTCAGAGTTGGTTGATTCTTTTTTTATCTTTTCAGTGCTACATCCCTATTCTGCTTCTGTAGACTAAAGTGTTCCTCCAGCTCCTGCCAGATATCTGGGCATTTAGAGCTCTTGGCCATTCCAGTGTTGCTCAAATGTCTTTGTGTAACTTGTGTATCTTTACCATTTCCAGTTATAGCCCTTGGTCTTTTGCAGATTTTTTTTTCTTCTTAATGTGGAATTTACATTGGAAGGATGTTTAAATGAACTTAGTTGACCTTGACATTTCCCTGCCCACTGAGATCTGCCCATTTTTATTTCCATCTGCATCTCTTTTTATCCCTTCTATTACATATATTTTTTAGCCTTATGTTATTCCCTTTCCTGGCAAATTTACTTTGTTATTTCAATTTTAATGTTTTAAAAGTTTTCCTCTGGAGATAAGTATTGTGTACCACTTCTATAGAAAAGAATAAACCATATAATGATCTTGCATGTCTGAAATAATTTTTTCTCTGTAACTGCAGACAGCTTAAAAATGGGATTTAAACTTTTTTTATTCATCACTGTTTTTAGGCTTAATGTTCCTTTGTATCTGTTCATTTATCAAGTTTAGCTAGCTAGTAACATTTTTGTCAGCTTACAAGGATATATTTGACTTTACTAATCTTAAGTGGCATTTCTCTTCAAGTCTCCAGACATCGTGATCTTTATCGTAAATTCTTTCATTCTTTTTTTTTAGCAGAGTTAGCATACAAAAAAGTTGCTGCAGGCTCATCCTGAAACAGCAATGACACTGGTTTCCCAGAACCACCGTGCAAAGCCGCAGGGATCTGACTGTAGGGAACCATGTATCTCTCTGCCTTAATCCTTCATTAAGATCAAATGGGGCAAGAACTTCACTCAGTATTAGTACTCTTACTTTTTGAACCAGAAACACTCCATTGTATAAGCATAATAATTTTACAGAGGCAGCCCAGAGGCCATCTCATGCTATGCAAAGATTATATGCTTTCCTTAAATCTGCTGTGTATCTGATCTTATTTCTTTCGTCTCTTTCATTATCAACCATGTGATTTGAAATACTTGAAACACCGTAGGCCCGTCTTCGCTTATTTCCTCCCTTATTTAAAAATAATTAGATGGGAAAGTCATTAATGTTGTTAATAGCCTGGGATTTTAAAAAGAATGCTGGACTGAAATGGAAGTTCTTCGTTCACTTAGCTTTTTGCATCATAAAAATTTTTTAGGTAAGCCATATGTTGCTAACACAGTAATGCTTACACGTCACCAAAATAAAGAAGTCTGTAACTCTTCAGTCTTCAACCTCTTCATAGTTTAGAGTTTGGAAAAGAGCAAGAACTGTAACAATTAACATTTAAGATTCCAGCAAAACATACCAGCTTGAAGTCAATAAAAAAGAAACCTCAAGAAAGTGAAAAAAGGACTGATGTAAGTTCTCTTCCTTGTATATTGCTTCTTGCCCAAATGTGTAGGCTTACACTTACCAAGTTAGTCCCAGCACAATAAGTCTTGTTTGCCTTTGCTGTAGTGGAGTGGGTTCCAGGTGGATATCTCTAAGTGGGACCTCTACACCACCAGTTTACTGATGAGCACTGGTTGTCCTTCCTTGAGTCTTACTTTGTCTGATGGAATGATGTATGGGGACCAACACTGGAATAGATGTTTGGGTACAAGAATGCTTATTTACAAACCTAGGTTTGTTCTGATAGCTAAGTGACAAAAATATAGAACTACAAGTTCTTTTAGCATTACACTGAACAGTAATTAATCTCCTTATCAACTGCAGTGGACATTAGCTTTTGAGTTTGGTCAGTGTGACCTGAAATTTTCTGAGGGCCATGCTTTCTCTGTTCCTATATATAAAGGAAATAGCTAGAAGAGGGTGTTTGAAAACCTTCACTTTCTGTAACCAGGCATAACATGGTTTGATTGTAGCTTTCTTTTTGGATTATACTTATTTCCAGAGATTATACCACTGGACATCATACGGTAGTATTCTTCCTTATCTTCTCCAAGTTTCTTAAAAATATTTTTGATGTCTTTCTTGATTAGATTACATTTTTGAATTTAGGTTTAAAGTGCTGTCCCATACCTGCAGCTTTCTTAAGTCAGAATGCCTTTGCAAAATCTGTATGTAAATATTGCTAATTCTTTCAAAGTTGATAATGTTTCTGAGTATCTTTCGTAAGGAGGGATCTGTTTTTGTTGCCTGCAGTGTTGGTGTGCATTGCTGAGTTAGCATAAGCACCACTTAGAGCCGAAGGAGACAAAAAGGCACTTTAAGGTGTCTTTCAATTTTCTAGACGTCTGCTTCAAGGGTGACTGACTTCATCCATAAGCTGCATTGCCTAGGAGGCTGTCCTAGATATCTACCTTGTATCCATTCTGAAATAGATTCTTTGTGTGATAAAAGGTTAATCTGGAGACAGGAGTGTTTGGAGAGCACAGCCTTCACTTGACAGTTTTGAAATTTAGGGCAGCCCATTGCATGAATGCTTGGTTTAGATTAGGTTCAGCATTATCCCGGGAAACAGGGAGATATATAGAAAAGAATACAAACTACTTTCTATGATGCTGGAATATAAATTTCCTGACAAGAATGTATGGGTGAGAGAGATTAATGTTGGGAGGGGAATCTTTTCACAGAAGCTTGACATTTAAACCTGATCTGCCAGAGAACCAGTCATGGATATGAAATCCAAATGTCACTTCTGTGCTTGTGTGGGTTTATTTCTTTATATTGTGAATATTCAAAACTGTAAAATATGTCATCAAACTTACTATAGCAGTAAAGTTTGGGTTTTTTTGTTTGTTTGTTTGTTTTTTCTGTTAAAGAGTGTCAAAGTAAGGAAATTACTGCCGTGATGGCTGAATTGTGACTGTCAAAATTGGAAATCAAATTCATGCAGGTGGAACGCACTTTCTGGAATGAATTCTGGACCTTTCCATTGCTCTTATTTGGATTTTCATGGTTAAGGCAAAATATATATCAGTCAGTCTGGTTCATAAACTTATACAAGCCTGGGTATCTGGGGTTTTTTTTTATATTTTAGGTTTTTATCACAATATACCAATATATTCCAATGTTTTCTTTGCTATCAGTGTGATTGTAGAAAGCAGTGAGTACTACTCATTTCTTCTGGGTAATTTACAGTACTTTGTCAAGAATAGCATAAATTGAAAACCTTTAGGTAACTGAGTGAGGAGTCTCTTTAATTCTTTATCTCCCTGGAACTGCAGTGCAACTTCCTGGAGTCCAGGCATTCCCAGCCATCACTGACACCTAATGCAATGCAAAAGCTAAAGCTTAGGCCAACAGGTTGTCCAAATTATAATGCTACCCACAGTGTCTTGCTTGCTATTAATTCCCAAATCTGAATATCTATGCATAGTTTGTTTTAGGTAATAAGAATATTAATCTGTAAATGAACCTCTGAGATGCAAATATAATGTGCTGAATAAATATCAATTATTATTCATTAAAATGCAAATAGAGATAGGCACTTTACAGACATTTTAGGTAGTCAAATGAAATGAAATAAAAGTCAGGACATCAGTAATTAGACACTTACAAGATGAGTATAATATTTTACCATGATTGCTGGACACAGACATCATAAAGCTCTTTTTCCTTCAGCTTTATGTTGCAACCTCACAACCATTTTTTTCTCCAATGATGATTTAAAATATTCAGGTACTGCAGCTCATACTTAAATTTTATTAGTTGTATTCTAAAGATAACTCTTTCTATGGTAGTAAATTTTAGCTGTATGACTTCCACTCAGTTTAATGAATTCTGTAGTTAAATCCCTGTGTGCCATGTAAAAACCCCTAATCTCAGTTTACAGAACATAGTGGATGGGGATATTTATTTTAGCACTTAATGAGCATATGTTTTCTAGGTTTACACAGGTTTTATACTTTCAGTTCAGTACTCAGGAAAACCATTAAGCCCTCTACACAGAGATGTCAGTCAAGTAAGTTAAGAAAAATGACAGTGAAAACTTGGTGAATTTTTCTTGTGAATGATATGAAGGGCTCATTACAGTAAGCACTCAGAAGGGTGTTGCTCAGTTAAAGATGATTTGTAGCAACTGTTTTGTATTTAAAGTGCTATCACAAAATGTGAACAACAAAGTTTGGGACTTCTGTGACATGGATACAACTGCAGTGTGTTGTTATTAACTTGTAAACACCCTTTGAGGTTATAAATTTGCAGCAGTCTGCCAATGGCTGTATGATAACAGAGATTGCACTTGGTCTGATAAGAGCACTGTTATGGCTTCATTAAGCCATATCTGTGTGTATGTGTACTCCTGCATAATTAATGCTAAATATAGCCACAGGTCATCATTTAACCCTTCATTGTCTCATGAGTTAGATCTTAAAAAGATCAAGTAACATAAAAATAATTGTATATAATGTTAAGTAGTGGTCTGTTGAATCCTTTGCATCTGGAAGGAAATGGAATCCAAGTATACATTGAATATTGGTACCCTATCTACTATTTGTCTTAGAAACTATTGAGAAATGACTTTTTATATTTTAAAACTAATTAATTTATTTTTTAGAGGGTTCAAGTAACTGATTTTCATCATCTATTGAGGAGCTTGTTGTAGTCTTTTTGTAGAATAATATTCTTAAATTTGATCAAGTAAGATCCTCTTTTAGATGCTATGAAATAAAGTCTAATAAGAATTAATTGCCTTTTAGTAATTTCTGTTTGCTGTATGATAGCACCAAAATGGGAGATTATTTTAATGCCATTAGAATTAATTAACATATATTCGGCAAATATAAATTATGATCCAAGTCCTTAGTGAATTCCAAATTACATTCAAATTGCAGTGCAGTGAAGGGTATTTTACAGAGGGCAATATCCAAGATTTTTTCAGGTTTTGTCAATCCCTGAAGCATAATGTGAAAGAATCATTAGGTAAAATCCCATGAGAATTGTTTTGCTATTTCCTGAAGCCAGGCATTCAGTGGCATCCAAACCAGATACAAAGTAGACTAGATAGTTATCTGTAATTGTAATGATGCGAGGAAATGAAAAGGTACGAGAATTAAGTATTTCATAGTTTCATTCTGGTTAAGTATAGAAAAGGCAGAAGAAAAGGAGAGTTGCAATAAAATGCTCTGTGTAAATGCTGAAGCAGGAGTTGGATGATTGCCCTTTCCCTTTATGTATCTTGACCCTTAAAGTAACTGGGATGGCGGTGTTTGTAAATTTTCGTACTGGTGTCACACACTGTTTGCATATCTGCCTGCTATAAATGCCTTGAAATAACAAAAAGATGGCAAATCTCTTTTTCATATGGGAAAATATTTTGCTCATTTTCTTTAAATGAGTAGGCAAAGAGTGCAGTGTGCTGTAAATGATAGAAATGAAATTCTCTGCATAATGATAGAAGTGGAATAATATCACTATGAAGGCTAGAAATAAAAATCCCCACCCCTCCCCATGTAAAGAACACAGATCATGGACAAAACCCCATTTCTTCCATTGAGTTTACTTCCAGTAGTTGCATCAGGACTTGAAATACTTGTAACTTATCATTGACTTTATATTACCTTTTTACTCATTCATCTAACACCCTCATCCATCTGCCATGCTGTTATCACCTCTCTCTGTTAAGATGAACTGGTCTCTCTACAAAATAAAATATTTCATAATGAAATTTTTAAAAAATTGTATTATTTTTAATTTCAATGTCATTTAAAAATGCTTAGGTATGGCAACCGGTAATGTCCCTATAAAAGCCTGCTTGGGCCTAAGGAATCACAGACTGTGTAAATAAATCTAAAGAAAACCTTCCAGTGCTAAAGTGTTTATAGCTGTGGTGGGAATTCTGTGATTTAAATTTATTTATTTAATGTAAGCCTCGCTGTAAAATTGCTATTTCTGAGATTATTATTATTATGTTCTGATATATGTCTTGCGAAACATACAGTTATAAAAATACTCTTTTTTCCTGTATGATAAAATATATATGATATATGATATGATATTACATATGATATATGTATATTTGCAGATGAGAATATTAGATACAGATAGTATACACACATAGTGAATGTCAGAAAAGACACAAAGGAAAGAGAAAAGAGCCAGAGGGGACTTGGTCTGCTTACATGTCTGAGACACAATTTCAAGACAGATCTACATATGCAAAATAAAGAGATGGAGATCTGACTTCAAACTTCAGCTTGGGTTTAATTATACAAATGATTCCTCTGATGAGATGGTCAGGTCTATTGTATATAACTTCATAGACGAAGTTTCCAAAGGCTTGGAAACTTCTCGTATAGTATTCCCAAGTGTAATGAAAACATCACTAACCGTTACACCCAAAAGAGGAAAAGGAGAAAGGAAGCTATTGAAAATGCTCTGTTGTGTGTGTGGGCACACTCTGGACATATTTTAGACCTCAGAGAATTGGGATTTCTGTCAGAAGGGGTTAGTTAAAATGAATTGTGTAGACTGTATGTATTCATCAACTCTATGGAAGGTGAAAACACTAGATATAATCTAGGATTGTTTAATGGATCTACATAACAATTACAGAAGGCAACAGTGTCCCATTGATAATATTGCTGGTATAACAGTTGTTACTGAACAAAGTATTCAGAAAATAAATATTTTCAAAATTGGGGTGTACACATGTGGGAAAAAAAACCTGTATGGAAAAGAAGCACCTAGCAGTAACCATTTCTTTTGGAAATCAGCAGATATGGATCAAACAAACATTGAAAGACTATGTGCTGATTGAAAATGAGGTTTATCAAATGATGATCGAAAAAAAGGAAAAAGCAAACCAGAATGAGTTAAAATAGTTTCACAGTCTAACAGCTGTCAGCAAAATAGTGTAAGGAATTATTTTTGTAGTTTACTGGTAATGTCACATAAGATGATCATGAAGCCAGTGAGCACAACTAAACCAAAAAAGACAGTTCTACTTATGAAAAGCTGTACCTTTTGCCAAGGAATGTGAAAAATGTATCCTCTGGTGAACAGGAGGTCATCACATCAAGACTACTTTAAAAAAGTTTGTGGAAGGTCCCTGTTTCCTGAGTTTATATATTTTAGTAATTGTAATTATCACAGTTATCAGAAAATTTTCTGTTTTTAAAGTCTTAAAACATTCATATTAACTCATAATCTTCAGTGTATTACAATAGTAAACTGGAATTTAATTTTAATATTAAAATTCTAATATTTTAGAATTCTAATTTTAATAGTCATATTTCTGTTTGCAAGTCAACAGGATTCATATTCATAGTTATAAGTTTTGGATGCTGTATTGGTGTCATGGTGTTTCATTGTGCAGTGTGTTGCAGATTCTTCTCATAAATGACAGCAAACGATGGCCCTTCACTGAGTATGCATTTCTTCTGAATGCTGTTAGTGGCACCACTCTTTATTTGTGGAAGGCTCAGAACTAGTTTTGTTTTTTTAAAAAGTTAAACTCAATTATGTGGCAGGAGGAAGAAATCTACATCAACTGTCTGTTGCATTAAATCATTGGAGCTGCATTTAAGTCACAAGGGTTGGAATTGAGCCACAGGAACGTGTGTCCTGCTTTTGCAAATGATACATCTCATTTTTAAATACTGCTGTTGCGTGAGACTTAATAGACCTAATTGGCCTTAGGGATGAACTCTGAAGAATTTCAGCTTTGAACTTATGAAGGGAAAAGAATCTGAACTTTGTCTTGTTTATACTTATTTCCCATGTATGAAATGGAAAAAACATAAAGAGTTACAGTTACTGAATGTGAATTGTATCTTATTTCTCAAATGTAAATCCATTTATTTTGAAATGTCAAAATAGACAATCCACCCTCTAGCAGAAACTATTTCGTGTAGTAAGGGCTTGTCAGCATTTTATTATAATTCCATTCTTCAGGCTATAAAAATTTGCTTTTAGGCAAAAGCTGAATGTGAAATATTAGCTTCATGGCAAACTTGATTTATCAAATTTAGCTGAATTTGGCTTCATTTTGAACAGTTCAGAGGTTCAACCAAAAAAAATTTGTTTCTTTTGACCATTCTGCTATGTGCCTTATTCAAATTTACTGCTTGTGTGTAACTGGCTGTTTCGTGCTGCTTCTGTGAAATTCTGGAGGTGTTGACTTTATATGGCTTCCATTTTTATGGATGAGAAATAAATGCTAACATATGGATGAGATATCTCCCAAACTAACTCAACTCAGACTTCCTAATTGCTCCCATGATCTTGGTATAAAATTCTCTGAATTAGAGTAAATGTGTGTCATGGTTTAATCCTGATGGGCAGCTCTGCCCCTGTTGGCTGCTCACTCACTTCTCCTCCAGTGGGATGGGAAAAAGAATCAGAAGAGTAAAATGAGAAAACTTGTGGGTTGAGATAAAGACAGTTTGATAGGTAAAGCAAAAGTGTTGTGCAGAAGCAAAGCAAAACAAGGAATGCATCCACCACTTCCCACGGGCAGGCAGGTGTTTAGCCATCTCCAGGAGAGCAGGGCTCCATCATGCTTAACCATTACTTGGGAAGACAAATGCCATCCCTCTGAAAGTACCTTCCTTCATCCTTCTTCCCCCAGTTTTATGGGCTGAACAGGATGCCATATGGTATGGAATATCCTTTTGTTCAGTTGGGGTCATCTGTCCTGACCATTGCCTCCTAATTTCTGTGGTGCTTCCTGCCTCGTGAGCAGCGGAAAAGGCCTTGACTCTGTGTACACACTGCTCAGCAATAACTGAAACCTTCATGTGTTATCAACACTGTTATCAGCACAAATCCAAAACACAGCCCCATGTGAACTACTGTGAAGAAAATTAACTCTCTCCCAGCCCAAACCAGTATATTGTGTTAATTCAAAGAAGACTAAAGGCCCAGTAAGATGAATTTTCACTTCTTTGATTACTGAGAGAGATTTGCTGCTGAATGGAGTTATCTAACTCGTACTGCCAATGAAGTAAAATAAACCACAAAGGCTATTTCATTCTGTCTTACAATGGGCTTCTTGCTTCAAGTCCTCAACTAGTGGGAGGCCTACTGATATACAGACCAGCATTGCTTTCTGGTAATACCAGACACCTCCTTATTTTAAAGTTTCGTCATGAAGAAAAAGTGAAATATTTTTTGGAATGTGGGATTTCGAATAAAATGTTCTTATTCACTGTCATGATGGTTCAAGGGACAATTATCTCCTGTTGCTGCAGTTCTTTTACAGCAATCAGTATAAAACCATAACATTACAGCTTAAATGTGAAGAGAAGCACTTTGTACAATAAGATCCACCTTATGTTAAAACTTGTTTCCCTCGAGTTTTGACTACATGTATGCTTCCTGAGCCTCGTTTATCTTTCTTGTTTTGTTAACAGGACAAGCTAAAATAGGGTTGAAAGATCTCAAATGAGATTAGGTATAATCATAGAATTTTCTCAATTTAGGCAAATATGTGCAGTTAAGGAAAAAAGTCCTTATTGTGGTCCATCTTATATTCAACTAGCTCTGCATTTCTGTGTCCTTAAGACAGAATAGGGAGGTTACATTAGGAATAAGGCTGAGGATTTCACTGAACTCCAGAAGAGGAATTGGGACATAGAGCAAAAATGGAGCAGAAGAGAATAGCTACCAGTTATGATTTTTTCTGTTTAGCTGGCATATTTTTCCTAGTTAAGGAAATTTGGAGGTGTGATTGTATAAATGGAGAATCATTCTGCCTGTCCTGTTGGTGCCAATGTTTCTGTACTTAGTTTGCTGGATTATGTTTGTATCACTTGGTTGCTGGGTCCATTAATTTGGCAAAAAGTTGGGCTTTTTTGATTTTAGTAAGCCTCTGTAAAAATTTAATGTAAATTGTTTGGGACTGACAGGTAACAGATGGTGTATATTTTTTATTTTTTAAAAATAGATTCAGACTGAAAATAAAAATGTCTTTCAATATACTTGGAAAGGAATGGGCAAGACTAAGCCATGATTCAGAGGAATGTCCTTTTAAATTAGAACTTTGAGATGGATGTAAGTAATGTGCTCAGATGGCATAAATAGAAAAAAGAATGGGAGGAGAAAAGGTCCCAAAGAGATGCCTGGCAGCAGTTTTTCACAGAAACAAAAAATGTGTGGAATGACCTTCTAGACATGATTATGCAATTGAGAGTTAAACAGTGGGCTACTTAGGCAAATTAGAAAGTATCCAGGGGCACAGGGGACACAGTAAACTTTGAAACGGAAGGAGCCATTAAAATATGCTTATCTTCAAATGTTCTTGGCTATACGGACGCATTGATGCTGAATTTACTATTGCTTTTACATAGTTTAGAGGATCACTTCCTCTCCTTTAGTGAATCATCAGAGGAACTCATATGGGTAATTTGTTCAATTTTTGCCTTCTTTTATCTGCTTATTTATAGGTTTCTTCTGAATTCATTGCATGGAAGTTTCACATCTTTATGGTATTGATTTAACATGCTCTGGAATTACGATGGTTGTGAAGTCCCTCGCTGGCAGCGGAGAGTTAATTTTTGGTGTGGCAGAAAGGTGCGTTTAATTTGTACTACTTATGACTTTCCATGTGGAGTATTAGCTTGTCTCTTTCCCAACAATTCTTTGATTCTTCTTACAGAAAATTTGAAATATCTTTTGAATCAATAGCAATTATCTTTGCCTAACAGACATAATTTACAGATAGAGCTACAATCTGCATGAAGCAGTTCTACAAGTAAACCACTAAAGCAGACAGGATTCTTATGTGGATAACAGTGAACTGCAGTTTGTGTAAATGAAATGTAGAGAGTTGCAGGTTTTTATTTTTGTTCCAGTTATAAATATGTCTGAATAAAGAAAGCTAGGAATGTCTCTAGGAAATAATAGCTAACTTGCTGTTGTGCACTTAGGTTGTCTCGCAAGCCAAAAATTGATTGTGAAATTGTACAATTCATCCTAAGTGAATCTATCTTTGGGTAACATATCTTTGGCTTAAAAAGTAATTGTAGGTAGCAAAATAGTGTTGTTCTTTTCTTCTGTAACTTATGTGTCTGTATAGTTTGACCATAATTCCTACAATGATCAAAGTTGCAAAGATTCATTCCTGACCAGGATATGAAAGAATCTTTCCTCTGGAATAGCATGATTTTTAGACAATTTATGATCTTTAGGGACAAAATCAGGAGTTTTTTGTGGAGTCCCTATTTTAACAGTCAATAGGCTGACTAGGATAACAGTTTTGTGTTAATTATATTTCAGTTTGTCCAAACCTATTTAAGTCACTTTTACATAGTGGCTTCTAATTGATTTGCTTTTTCACTGTATGTGACAGGTCTGACCTCACAATAAAGTGTACACATCGTTTTCATAATCTGCAAACCATTATTTTTTTCGAAATTAATTGGTTTGGTTAACTATTTTTGGACAAGAATTATGGGGCAAAAAATCCCTTGGTAGGCAGGTATGGCTGGATTGTGTATAAAGTACTAAAAAAGCTTAAATCCTCTCAAACATCCTCAACAATCTTTTTATATAAACTATATAAAATATGCAGAGTGTATGGTGTAGCTGATGCATTACTGACAGTTAGTTGTCCTAACAGACAGATGTTCTGTCATTCAAAATTTATGCCAGTAAAACTGGTAAAATACTGCAAACATTAAAATATTTGTTTATCATCCTACATAAATGATACATCTTGCATGCTGTTGTGAATATTCGAAAACTTCACAGGTTGGTTTTGGTTTGGTTTGGGGTTTTTTCATGTTAGAAATAAGAAATAAAAACTAAACAAAATCTTAGTGATTGCATATTAGCAATTGAAGAGGAAATAAAGCCAGAATGTTCAGGTATCATCATGAGAAAAGGGAGGGAGTACTAGTCTTTTTGACTGCTATATTGTACAAAGTAATTGGCTCATTATCATAATTACATTCATGTTCAAGATATCAAGGTTGAATAAAATAATAGTATGAGTAGAGGGATGTCATTTTACTGATTCTGGCAGATGCTAATTGAGGTAATAAGAATTTAGTGGTGCTGAAAAGAGACAGGTGAATATCAAACCCAGAGGACCTTCACTGTGTTGCATATTCTTTACTGTCTGTGTTGGGAATTCCATATTCAGCCATGGACTGGGAAGGGATGAAAAGTTCATCTCCTTGTTTTCCATTTCACTTGTTAAAAAAATGCTGTTTTCAAGATGATATTAGAATTGAATGGGTATATTTTTAATTTGAACTTTAAAGTTTGGGTTTTTTAACAGAGAAATGTGTTTTCTGTTAAGTGTTTATATTTTGAAGCACTGAACTCTTTGTTATTTACTCTGGTTCAATTAATATTTCCTTGGCCATTAATGAAAGTCTTTAATAGTTTCAGCAATGAGTATTGGCTGTTTCTCTCCCTTGTTTCTGGGATCTTTTATAATAAGAGGAACCATTTACTTTGCCCTGTTAGTATTAAAAAAAAAAAAAAGTAGTTTAAAAGATTTATGCCAGTAGAACATGGAGAGTATTAAATGAGCTTAACATTGGTTCTAAACCCAATAGATGTTTAAGTGAACAGTATTAGTATATGTTCAAAGGCATTTTGATTAGTTCATACTACCAGCTCAACTTCGTAATACAGAAGGCATGGTGACAAATATGTTAAAAGAACTATGTTGATTAAACAGTGTTGCTGTTTTACACAATCCCTGGCAATGTAACAGCTTATGAAGTATAAAGTCAAAACTTTAACAGCTGAATCAACACGAGAAGGTTTTGTTTGGGTTTTATGCAAAACTGTTGTTGTGATAGTTAGAAGATATTGCTTCCTAAGTTCTCCAACATTTCATTTTGCTTTATCTAATTAATTTTCTACATGTTAAGTAAGCATTCTTGGATATAAATTTGAATTGACAGTAAAGTTAGAAAATCAAACAGAGTGTGTGTCTTAAATTACAAAAGCAGTGATTGTTTTCTGAGTCCAATTGGCTGATCTGGTTTGGCTAAGGCTTTGCAAAAATGTCATCTTGACGGACATATGGAGCTTGAAAACATCATCTGAGCATTTGGCAAATATAAGTGTGCGTTTAAGAAAATCTGAGAATGGGAACAGTTTTTGGTTAATGAGATAAAGTTCTGGTTCATTCACTGATACATCTGACACAGAAGATACATCTGATCTGTTACAACCAAGGGAGCACCACAAGACAGGTCCAGGGGGGCACTCATCTGCCTTGGGTGTCCTACACTGCCCCCAGCAGCCATGTAGGGGTGGGCATTGGGCATTTTTGCCTGTTGGAACCAAGGCCATAACAATGTGACTAAAAGCTTTAGTCTTAGCTGTTAAAAGATGAAACAGTGTTTGCTGAAGTTGACCTTTTGTCTGAAAATGAATTGCACATGTGTTACAGTGATTGTAGAACATACAGTTTTCCTATGTTATGAAAGTTTTCATTTCTTTCATTGTGCTACAGAGCACAATGTTTTCAACAGAGTATGATCAGTAGCAGATTTATGGAACTGTTTGAATGTGGCTATGCTGAATATTTGCTCTTTGATACTGAGAGGTTTTTTTTATTTGTTTTAATCCTGTGGGTGGTGTGTAAATGAAAGGGAATGTTTTTTTCAGATCATCCAAGAAAAGCAGGAAAATAACTGAAATAGCTGGATGTTTCTGTTGAAATGTGTGTGTGTCAGTGCTTGGTTAAAATTACGGCACTTAAACAGATTTACATTTTGAACTGTCAAAAAGAAAGCATTTGGGTTCCAGCTGGTAATTAACCCCCACCACCTCTTCCCTTGCCTCAGCTCCTCTGGCAGGGTATGTATTCTAGAGGGAGGACCTAATCTGTCTTTTATCCTCTCTAATTGCTCCTATAATTGGATGTGTATGTCTATACCCACTGCAGTGGTTGTAGCTCCATCTTCCATCTCAGGAAGACGACATAACTGAATCACATCTGCCACACCTAGCACTAGGATCTCAAGTTTAGAGTGAAAATGGAATTTTACTTAAATTTAGTAGTATGTAGGGGAAAGGAGAAGAAAGGAGATCTAGGGGTTTTACTGTTGTATTTATTTATTTTGGTTTTGCTTTTTTTGTTTTTTGGTGTTTTTTATTTATTTATTTATTTTTGTATTTTTCCCAGTTTATCTTAGTTATTCCCTGAGAGTCTGTGGCAGTTGGTGTTACATTTGCACAGATTTGAGTGACATGACTTTTGGCCATAGGCTACATCAATTCTCACTGCAAATATCTGATTGCTGCCTGACCAGCAGCTAACCCTGCTCTCCAGCTGCTCAGTGAAGAAGGGTATCTCCTATCCACCCATTAATCAGTGTAATCTGTTACTGGCCTTCTCACATCAGTCCAGTGCCTTCACCACCTTCACCCTGCTCTTATTCCTGCTTTCCCCTTGCCTGTCAAGTACTGTGGGACCTGGGAGTCCTCCCAGCTTCCTATGAGTCACATTCCTTTTCAGTAGCTGGAAGGAAGAATTATATAGTGATCCACGGACATTGCTATAAGATGCATTTAATGGATGGCCAGGCTGTCAAATGTTTGAAAGTGATGTAGGAGGAATGTTTCTTGCCAGTTTGAATAAGTATCTGAAAGCTGGGATTTGCAGTAAGTGTAGAGGTTTTCAGCTTGTCTGGGCAGCAGCCTTCTGCCTGCAAGAGCTCTGGAAACAGAAATTAAACTGTAGCATGGCTCTGCTTGTAAAAAATGTCAATATTTGCCTGCTGTGTTGCTGACAATTTTTAGTTCTTCTTGTAAAATGTTCCCTAATTAACCACTGTCATGAGACTCTTCATGGGAATTAGATGTTTAATTTTTCAGAAAGAAAGGAAGAAATATTTCTCATCCAAGTGGGAGGAATTGGCAGCTGTGCCCAAAGTCTTGATATTGCTAAATCAGTTCTTGAACTGAAATGGAGAGTCAGATTAAGTCTTGTGAAAGTTGATGATAATTTAGTTTCTTTCTTATTGGTGTGATGTGTGATACGCTGCTCTGCTGATTCTCTGCTCTGTTTTTTATGTGGGTGTGCATAAATATGCTGCTTGAGCTGAGTCACATTTCCTTTGCCCTGACAATTCTTCAGGAGCAATGCAATTAAACAGCTCATGAAAATTGGTATACTAGTCAAATTTGATTTAGGACAGTGTTTAAAACACTTAAACCAGTGTATCCTAGGCCTATCCTGTGTTGATGTAAAAAGCTCACAGAGAAAACTACAGTATTAAAGGTATACAGCTGCTGTAATATGTGTGCTAATCATATGCTACTCTTACACCCCTTAAGAACATTTTCCCTATATACACACTCCTGTTCTGTGTAAGTGGGGAACTTCTAGCATGTTAAGTACTCTCAAATTTGTGTTAATATCTGAATTTTGGCACCAGAACTGATATGGACTGTTAGTCCATGCGGTAATATGTTTCTGATGCTTCTAAAATAGAGTTTTTTCTGCTTGTTAATAATAGGTGCCTCAGCTTTGCTGTAAAGTGAAAAATAGAGATGGTTGAAAAAGATTGGAGGCGGAGTAATTTTCACTAAGAAGAAAGTCTGAGGACAGCAGAAAGCCTGATATATTCCTGACAGATACAATGAAAGTATTGTAGTGAGGTTCTCATGGATAATACTTTCATAGAAATAGGACATTTTATAGCAGCTAAAAATTAGGACTTCAAAAAGAAGGACATGGGCAAAATGTCCATTTTGACTCAATGTCTCATTCTCCAAATGAGAACTGCTACTTTGCTCCCTTCATCTGTATACACAAGATATCAGTCTTCTAATGCATGGTAGAAGCATGATCCCCTGTTTTCTGGGGTCCGCTAGTTCCACGTGCCGGGAACTAGTAAAACAGCTGGAATTGGCTTTTCAGGAACAATGGCTCTTAATGAATAAATTGATACTTCTCATGACTCTGTTTCTTACTGCTTATTATATGCATAATGTTTAGAGAACATGCAGTTGTAATAACATAGTTATTAATAACTATTTTATTATAGATATTTAGTATTACATTATTATGTACTAATTATTATTGCAATATGCAATGAATGTATTGTAAACTATGTGGGCTAGCTGAAAAATAAATGGTCTTGAAACTTGGAAGCTGTATCTAAGAATGTGTGATGACTTGCAGATTTTTTAAATTAATTCATTGAATCCTTCGTCTTTCTTTGCTCAGAAATGTGTCTAGATTAGTAAAGATGTGCAACACAGTGAAATTTCTAAGTTATTTCCTATGTAAAAGGTTTAGAACAAGAAGGATTTCTCTTGCATTACATTTGCACCACTCTTTATGTTTTGAATAACATTTTCAGATACAAAGTGACTCCTCAGAAATACCGTAAAATGAGAAAAGCTTAAGGGCAAGTTGTGCTGTTAGTGAGTGATGATACTTCTATCTGGCAGTTCAGTTCACTTGAATAATACAAGTTTTATGTGATTTATTATCTTACAGTCTACTAATACAAATGTTTCCATTAAAAAAGAAAGTGAACTTGCTAAATGGAAAAGATAATGTTTTATTAATTTTTCTTCTTGGTTTTATGTTCTTGTGCCCTGCAGCTCTAGTGCAGCTGCTGCAAGTGCAAATGCAAATACCAACTTGCTTAATGGGGTAATTAAAGGCAGTGGAGGAAAGTTATGTAATGGATACTCACTAAGTGTAAAATACATTCAAGGCATACCATATGATATTTTAAACTGTGGAATTGTCTCCTGAGGTTGGAAAGGCATTGTATACCACTTCTCAAATAGTTCTTTTTTTCTGAAATTGGAAAAGAGAAAAAGGCCCTTCCTTAGTACTGCAGGATCTATATTCTTTTTGTTCATTTCACTTGAGTAGGGTAATTTAACATTTTTTCCTATTATTAACCCAGCTTCCCGATATAGCTGGAAAACAATGTATTGAAATCCTGGCTAGCAGCTGCATTATCAGGAAAACCACTATGGAAAAACAGTTTTCAGGAAAACTGCTTTGTCTTCAGATTATGTTCAGCATTGCTCTACACAGTTTTGTGTAACTGAATGTAACTGAAGACAGACTCCAAGGACACAGAGCATTGTGTAGTTTAGCATGGGAAATAAAAACTGTTTAACATGTTCAGAAAGCTGGGATTAGGTAATTGAAGACTTTTGTTTTCAAAACTATAAGATTTTGAAACTGGACTTCCGTTTTCTTTTTAAAACTGATGTGCAATATTTTGAGACAACTTCCAATACACTGGACTTCACAAATCTTTCCAATGATGCAGTATTTGGCTTACTCACTAAAGTTGTTTTCCTTTAGTAGCAAAGTGTAAAAGTCAAGTGTAATTAGCAGTGTAACTATAGTGATAAAGTTATAAATACATAGAATTCAGTGTACATTTGAAAGGAGATTTCTCCATTTTAAAGAATGAAGCATAAACTGGCTTTGCTATTAAAATGAATGTGTATGGAACTAAAACATGTTTCAAATGAACTCAATAAAAGTTTGGACAAAATGTGTAGTATGGCCTCAAATTGAGTCAAGGGAGGTATAAATTGGATATTAGGAAAAACATTCTTCATGGGAAGGGTTGTCAAGCATTGGAACAGGCTGTCCAGGGAAGTGGATGACTCACCATCCCTGAAGGTGTTTAAAAGATGTGCAGTTGTGGCACGTAGGGACATGGTTCAGTGGTGGACTTGGCAGTGCCAGGTTAACAGTTGGACTCCATGGTCATAAGGATTTCTTCAGCCTAAAGGATTCCCTGATTCTGTTATGAAGTGTTAGATTATGGGGCTGGAAGCCTTGGAAGGGGTGTTCCCATGGCATATAAAACTTGGTCTTTTTGCTTTAAGTACGATCCAGTTTGTTTCAGTCCTGAACTACCAATATCAGTATCACTCACGGTCATTCCCCTCCTTCCTGTCCTCAAACCGCTCTCCTGTCAAAATTTTTCTTCTCTAATTCCTTACCTAATATTCTAGTCTGCAAATTTATTTCCACTACCTGCCATCATGTGTGTTTATGGAGACAGTGTTGGGAACACAGAGCAGCTGCTCCAGGTTTGCCTTGCAGTGACAAAAGTGAGTGCCAGCAAGGTCTGTGCTTGGCTGCTGCAGTGATGCTTCTCATGCTGGCAGGATTGCACCTGTGTCATTAGTCTCATACAGAAGGTGGAGGGCAACTGGTGTAATGAAATCTTTGAGCACTGCTCTGCAATTACTGCCTCTGCTAGGAATTGCATGACTTGTGATTCTTAAACCTTTATTGCAATTCTAAATGTTCTTTTCTTGTTCTCTAATGCTAGACATTCTCTGCTTGCTGCACTTCGAAGTCTTCTATCTTGAAAAAGTATTACGATACTCCTTTTTAGGGAATTCATTGCCAGATGTTTATTTGTTTATTTGTTAAATTGTGGGTGTTGTGGTAGTCTGTTTGTTTGAACTAACTTCTTATTCCCCACTCCATAAATAAAACCCAGGCAAAACAAACACAAAATCATGACCTCAAGAATCACCCTAAGGAATATGTTTGGTTGTAGAATAGCTAAATTAAATTAGTAATAATCAACTAAACTATGGCTTGCGGAAGGAAATTGTTAATATCAAGCACAGGCATTACTCTCATTAACTATATATTTAAGGCTAAAATTTGAATTGCAAAGCCTTTTATATACATTACAGAAATATTCCAAACCCCATAATTTTATTTTTATGGAATCTCTAATAATTTTATATTGTTACTGTAGGAAAAGTAGAATTATGGTTTTCTCTTTCTTTTGAAGGGTGTGGTTGGTGGGAGGGTGCAATCAGTTGTTAGATTTTAGTGCTGACGCATTTCTCACTCTTATGTTACATGTGCTTTTCTTAGCCTTTGTCATGGGAAATTTAATGTTGCTTTTGTTTGCTCTCGTTTAGGAATGCAGAAGGTAAGTCTTCATTTCTTTTTAAAAAAAGGTCTTCCCACAGATTTTTTATTTGGAAGTATTTCCTGCTTACCTAAGCTTATTTATTGATCTGATTCCTCCATTCCAATGTAATTATGAGTTAAGATGTTGCATGGATATTAAAATTGTGGTTCACTATTTCCATTTGATAATTGTGCTAGGTTTGCTTGTTTACTTATTTTTTCAGCATTTCTCTTCTGGAGTTTGGCTGAGGGCTTCTTCACGAGTGGAACTAAAGTTGTTTTGAAAATCTGTTATAAAAATACATCTTTCTGGTATATAAAATCTCATCTCTTGTAAGACTGCAAGATACATTCTTTTAGAGTCTGTAAGATAAAGGTCTAACAGTAGTGATTCACAAAGACATGTGTGCTGTCATTAATCCAGAGTAGTGTACTGCATATACATCTCCTCTGGTATTATTTCAGCTGGACACACTTGAAACTATGTCACATTGTGATTATATTAAAGTTATGTCAGGTTACATTCATGCCCAAAATCTGGTTGGTATATACCCTTTTGTTTAATGTATACATCTTTAATGTGTATTTAATTGTGACCATTTTTAGTCATGTATAGTATTAGATATTGTAGTTGAAATGTTCCAGCAGTGGAATTTTTTTTTCCTCTTGTCCTTTTTTATTATTAATTTTTTACCTTCAGGCCTTTACAGAGCCGAGTTGCTCTTTGACAGTGTGGAGGCAGGGGTTACTGTGTACCTAGAGCTGGCAGTTGTCCCTGGCTGCAGCAAGGGACAGGGTTCCCATGCAGTCTGTTGACACTGCTTATGCCACCACTGTGTATTGAGCACTGGGGGCTCTTAGCAACACTAGCTTCTATGCTGGCTGGCTCTTTGTAGCATGCTTTTCCTAAGACCCTTATGAATCCTAATGTGCAAAAATTACATGAGATTATTATCGGTTTTAGTCTACCATATGGAGGGTTTGAGGTTTTTAAATTCTTTTTGTATTTTTACCTCCCCTCTAGAGTCTGCATGCTTCTCCACAGGATTGACTGCTAACACTCCAAAACATAAAGCAATTTCAACACTATCAGCCTTCAAATTAACTCAGAATATGGTGTCTTTCCCCACCCTCCCTCCCAAAGCCAGGGGTTGTACAGAATAACAGTTGAATGCTTATAATAGTAATTTTAAAAAGTGTTTAATAGGACATCTTTTTCCCTTGAAATATATTGACTGACACTTCTTTTGTACCTTGTCTTTAATTCTGTATTTTCATAGAATCATAGAATGGCTTGGGTTAGAAGGGACTTTAAAGATCATCTAGTTCCAACCCCCGCTGCCATTCCACCAGACCAGGTTGCTCAGAGCCCCATCCAACCTGGCCTTGAACACTTCAAGGGAAAGTACATCCCCAGCTTCTCTGGGCAATCTGTTCCACTGCCTCACCACCCTCACAATAAAGAATTTTTTTCCTAATATCTAATCTAAACCTACTGTTTAGATTCTGTTGTCCTGTCACTTTTTACTCTTGTAAATAGTCTCTCTCCAGCTTCCCTGTAGGCTCTCTTCAGGTACTGGAAGACTGTAATTAGGTCACCCCAAAGCTTTGTCTCTTCCAAGCTCAACAATCCCAATTCTCTCAGCCTTTCCTCATGGGAGAGGTGCTCCATCCCTTTAATCATCTGGTTGGTCCTCCTCCAGACTCGCTCCAACAAATGAATGTCCTTCCTGTGCTGGGACCCCAGAGCTGGATGCAGCACTGCAGATGGGGTCTAACCACAGCAGAGCTGAGGGGCAGAATCCCCTCCCTCGCCCTGCTGGCCACGATGCAGCCCAGGACAGGTTTGGCTTTCTGGGCTGTGAGTGCACGTTGCTTGGTCATGTCCAGCCTCTCATCCACCAGCACCCTCAAATCCTTCTTGGTAGGGCTGCTGTCAACCTACTCATCCACCAGCCTGTATTGATACTGGGGGTTGTACCCACCCAGGTGCAGTAACTTACATTTGGTCTAGTTAAACCTCAATTTTATGTATTTTATGCCATACTTTATACATGTTTTATATATCCTCTGAGGTATTTTAATGTTATCGGATAGAGAGAAGTGTACTAAATAGCCAGGCTTTGATAAGATGTGAAGTGCCTGGTGGAATTCTAAATAGAAATTTAGCGTCTATCTAGAAGTAAGCTAGTAATAAAAAAGTAATAAAAAACTATGAAGGAAAATGTATCAACTGGATTAAAAATATCTGTTATTGGTCACACTGAAAAAAAACCCCCTGGAATCATTGTAGAATTTTGTTGTTTCCATTGAACAGCCCTCTTTTAGGAAACAGTGATATTTTGTATTTTACATAATAGCCTGACTTTAAGTTTCAAAATCATTGCCCATGAAATTTGCAGTTGGTAACTTGTTTTTTAGAGTGGCAGAACAATCTGGACTGATTGGTAATACAGATTTATGCAGGCAAAGTAGGATTTGATCTAAACAAACTCAAAATGATGCCTCTAGAAACAAGAAGTGCAGGCTATATTTTCAGAGAGCTCCTGAATTCTTGACTGAGGAAAACACTGACTCTAGACAGGGCCTAAGGAGTCAGAGAAGAAAAAGTAACTCCTCATGAGCAACCAGTTTGACAAATATTAGTTCAGTCTTTGGCTGTGAAATAGTGCAGTAAAGACTAAAAGTCGGCATTTAGTAGAAAGACTAAAAGACTTGTTTTAATCTGCGAATTCAATACTGGAAGTGTTCTCAGTGATTGATGCTGATAGCCTAAAAGGGTGCAGAAGAGCGGGAGAAGATGTAGAAAAATATCACATAAATATTGCTTGAGGAAACTGCAAAAAATTCTGTTTATTTCATTGATAGCAATCTTAAGTAACACTTGGTATAAGGTGTATAAATCCCTTCAGATGGGGAATAAATATTGGGCGCTAAAATATTACATTAAAATAAATGTGGTTTTGAAAATGGGAATGGATCACATGTAGCAATATGTAAATATTTGGGGGAGTTTAAGGTTTGGTAATAACAAAGGAAAATCTGGTCCTGTGAATCCTATGAATGTGTGAAACTCTGGGGCAACATATTTTGCATGTCATCAGAGATGTGGTGTGAGGAGTACAAGTATCCCATTATAGTCCATCTGTGTTGTAGTGGATACAGATAAGCTGGGTTGGGATTCAGTAATTCCAAGGCTGAGTTGAGATTCTGTAATTCAATAATTTTAATTTCAAAAATCTCTTCTTTTGGTGAAGAGTTTGACTTTTTAAATTATTTAAATAATAATGATTTCAGTTATCTCGAATTGTTTTCAAATAGTTGATGGGGTTTGTTTTGGGAGGGGAGTGTTGTAGAAAAGTTATAGGCCAGTTTTTGGTGATAAGGAAAGGTCCATCACTGACAAATATCTTGCATTATGCACTTAGGTTATGATCAAAAGGGGGAGCTTTAGGTATGGTGATAATAGCTTCAATTAATGTAGTAAAAATCACTGCCTTGCTGGGTGCTAATATACACATACGTAGCCCAGCCCTCAGCTCTCAAATCTGCGTTCCAGCCTGGCTTCAGAGCATTTTTGCTTGGCTGTGACAGCTGTGTTTTTCTGCATTTTATTGTTGTTGGCAGGTTGCAGAGGCTCTTCTCTCCTCTCCTCTCCTCTCCTCTCCTCTCCTCTT
>VZRJ01009818.1:54432-240592 GCA_013397565.1 Ptilonorhynchus violaceus | reverse complement strand
CCTCTCCTCTCCTCTCCTCTCCTCTCCTCTCTTCTCTCTAGCCAGATCTCTACATTTGTGTGTCATTCTGGAAGCATAAGAAAGGTTCAAGATGACCTGGAAACTATTACATGTTTAGGGTCCAAGTGTTGTAAATGTTTCTCAGTCCAAAACAGCAATTGCCTGGAAGGGAAGCTTATGGAAAGCATGAGAACAGGGAATACACTGGTTTATGAATAGAAGTGCTAAAGAACTGTAATTACCATATAAATAGGATTTTTTTTATTTTTACAGAAGGAAGGAACATACTCCAAATCTGGAAGCCAGATAACATGGGCTTAATCTAATTGAGGTGTCTGTAGTTGAGTTGGTAACATGGCACCTCTTCTATATTCAAAGAGTGTTTTGATATTTTAGGGCAGGATTCATCTGGCTGGTTTTAGAAATACACTTCCAGGCAAAATGAATTGTATCTCATTGACTAGGTCTTTATTGACTGTAATGAAATATAGCTGAAATGTAGATAACAACAATGGAGACTGATGAATCCTATTCAAGATATGTATTCAGGAACTCCACAGGCAGTGCAATATTGCACATTTCCATCAAAAATGCATGTACTTTCTGAAGTAGTTGTGAGAAAATTATACCCATTCTTCCCAGCATAGCAGTATGAAAGTTCATGCACTTGATTAATAGAGGAAAAAAAATATCAAATGCATTGTATGGTTGACTGATTTCTGCTGAAAAATGCTCTTTATCTTTGAACTCTCAGATTGCAGGTCAGACTGGATTGTGTAACTTTTGTTTCAGAACATTCTGTGCAGATGTGATTGGATAGATATGAGAATAAAGAGTTCTTTCAAACAGAAGCTGAGCAGACTTCTCTAGCCATTGTACATCCTGGATACAATTAATAATAGGCTTGAGAAGTGACCCCAGTCCTAATAAATTGCACTAAGCTTTTAACTGGTATTTTGGAGTGAGAGGAGATAAGTTCTGATGAGTGGCTCTGACCCATCTTCCTCAGCTTTCTCCCCTTCAGAATGTTAAGTATTTTACCTAAGCTTTCTTTTTGTATTTGTTCATGTACCTTTCTACACAGATGTTGAGGCTTATTTATGTACTGCAAAGAAATGACTTTACAAGAAGTACAAGTATTTTGAGGTGACTGCCAGCATACCCAAATTAAGCAAGACATTGTTCTTTTCACCTTTTTTGTCTGATAAAATAGTGTGCTGGTTTGAATGTGAACCAGCAGGGGAAATTAACCCCACACAAAATACCTCGAGAGATTTTAGGTCAGAATTACAATTTTAATAAAAAGGTTAAAATAAATGCAGGAATACAGAAACATCAGCTTAAACAAACCGACAGGGTCATAGTACAACCTGGCAGTGGTTGCAGTCCTGTTAAAAGCAGTAGTCCCAAAGAAAGGCCTGGTCCGCTGAGTATCCAGTGATGGTGGTCCCATCCTCTGGTTGTCCAGTGGTGAAGAGTCGAGTCGTGGTGGTCCGGAGTCGCCTGGTAGTCCAGTCCTGGTAGTCCAGTGCTGGTAGTCCAGTGATCTCTCCCATCCCAAAGCCTACTTTTATGTCGTGTTTCTTGGATGGTACCTCCCCCAGGGGCGGGAATTTCCACAATGGAAAGGAATGTTCCCAATGTTGGTGCGTATCTGGTTCGGTAATGAGCTCACATGAGCCGAGTCTTCAGGAAGCAAATGGTTTCTGGCATTCTATTGGCTGGTGTTTATCTGGTTTGGTAATGGGCCATTAATTGAGATAATCCACTCAGGGTAGTTCTGGAGTTCTGTTTGTCCATGCTTATCTAGTTCGTTAATGAGCCATTAACTGAGATGATCTGCTCAGGATGGGTGGTGCTTGCTGCCGGCTGGAATGCTTATCTCAGTTGAGATAAAGAATATCAACCTACCTCACATGAGCACAGGGAGTCTCCGGGAGCAAAAGACCCAGTTTATTGAGGAAATATGTGGGTGGTGATAGAGTACATCCTTTTATGGTTCCCAGGACAAATAGTTAACTTATAAAAGCCTTTCTTTTTGTTGTTTGTCACTTTTAATATAACTTGGGTATTGAAATTTAGTGAATTTCTACTTTTTAATGATAATATTGAGATCTTTTGTATGGCTTGAAATTTTAATACCATGAACATGCAATATATTAAAATAATAGCAAAAATAAGCAACAGGATGTTGGTAGCTGCCAGGAGCACTGTGTTTTTGCATCAGCTGGCAAGGAAACTTCTGTATCATCTAAAGTTTCTAGTCAACATGTTTTAAATTTAAGAGAAACTGTTAAAATGCATGGAGGAGAGTCTTACAATGGCCTTCCGGGTTAGTCATGAAACAAGGAAAGGAATTTTTTCTTCTTTATAGTGATATTGAAGTATTGAAGCATCTGTGTCCTTTCTAATTTTGTCGAGTATGTAATTGTCAATAAAGTTCAAAATGCAGGACTGAAGCAGTTGAGAGAATATTTATTCATTAAAAATATAAGACATAACACTGATGGTCAGACTGTGGTTGCTTTAAAATTGCTGTGATAGGAAGTGAAACAGAGAATTTTAAAATTCAAGAATAATAATTTGTGTTGATTTCTACTCTCTTGTTGAACAGAATAAAAGAATGTGAGCCCCAAGTGATCAGGCATGTATTGGCCACTTGGGTTTCCTCTGTGGCTTTGAACTATTCATTTTAACACCTTGAGCTACTTTGATGTGTGATAATTGATTTAACATTTTAGATATGCTTAGTGTTATGTCAGAGAGTAAAGGAAACTTCTTAAGTGCAATGTTGTGGTGTGTATCCTCCTGATCTGTGGAAATTCCATGGAAATTCTGTTTTGAAAGCTTAAGAGCATTGATAACACTTCTTGTTATGGAATCAACTCATGTTTGTATTCAGAACAGTAACTGGAGGAAAAAGTATCCCTTTTGGTAATTAAAATTGCTCAAATTCTGTAGTTTGATACAATTTCTTAGTTATTCTGATCCTGATTTTATACAGTTTCTGTTGGAATTTGCGAAGCCAAGTGCTTATTCCAGATTCTGCAGGAGTGCTGGGTTCTGAAGCTTTGCTTGCCGTATTTACTGTAACACATGAATATGCACAGGGCGGGATTTGCATGCTGAAATGTTGCACCATTATCTCCTTCGATAGATCTCGACTGTTTAATCTCCCTTTACAAAGGAATAGATGTCCAGCCATTAAAAGGAAGCTGTTGTGTTGTGTACCTTGGCACCAATTTCCATCCTGTCTGCGTAAGGAAGTTTGGAAGAGGTGAAGAGTTCGGCAGCACAACCAGAGCTGCCAAGGGCTTTGTGCTTCCTAGGACACACCTGCACCGGGCAGCTTCAAGGCACACGGCTGAAATGGCTGATATGGCCGATGTTCAGCCTGGCTAAGGGAATGGCCTGCAGCTGTGTTCTATCCCTGCTGGAGATATTCTGGTTTGCTGTAGAGATCTGCTCCTGGTGCAGTGCTGGCCTCAGGTGTTCACCCAGGCGTGCTGTCTGGTGGGGTCATATGCCCTGTCACCCTCAGATGCTGACGCCCTAGAAACCATCACAAGTGCCTTCCTCCCCAGCGTCTCCCTCAGTGGCCAGGAAACCACAGCTCCCACCATGCCACCACCCTTCCTCACAAATCACCATCAGAAAACTGTGCTTTTAAGCACTGTATTTATAAACACATATGTAAAGTCATTAAATATGCATATGGTAAGTAAGTTTCTAGTAAATAGCTGGAATTGGTAACTAATTGAGAAAAGTGGAATAAAGGCCCAGTAGAGGTAGAGAATAGATTTTTGCAAGAATTTGACTCAAAAGTTTTAACTGAAAGATGCAAGAAAGTGTAAACAAGCAAAGATACTTCTCTTGAAATTTTATTGTATAATCCAAATTAGCATCTTCATGTTATATCCATAACATGGTCCAAATTATTCTTGCAAGCTTATTTTTTTTTGTTTAGCCAGTTTTAGAAATAAGGCAGGTACATACTGAAGGACAAGCAAGCAGTAATTTCCAGCTTTTACCTAGCTTCATACAGTGGTTGAGTATGCTACTTCCCAGCACACTTTACAAAAGGATCGCGTTTCATATAATGTTTCTTTTTGTTGGTTCTTCAGTGATTAGCCTGGGCTTCCATATCTGCCAGCTAGCCTCTCTGAGGAGCTTATGTATTGCAAACACTCATTTATAGATAATTTTCAGGGAAATAATCAGGAAAATTAAATAATAAATAAATCTTCTCACAATACAAAGTGGACTGAAAAATAACCTTAGGAGGAATTTTTTATACATATTAAGTCTGTATTTAATCTCAGACCTCTCTTGTACAGCTAAATATTTTTTGTTGTAAAGTCTACTATATGAATATAAACATATATATTTAATTTAAACATTGAGTTCTCTTATTTTTGCTTCCTTTGATAATATATAGTGGCTTCGTATTGTAGTTCATGTTAGCTTCATTATTTTTTTGTTTTCCTGTGTGAAACAAGATCATGTACACAATATGAGAACTGAATCCTGAGGAGAAGCATGTCCATGGGCGCTAATAATGAAATTAAATATTTTTCATTTTCAGTTTATAGTTTACTTGGACTATAAATTAATTAAAGCACTATACAATTCTGTGGGACTTCTGGTTTTTTTGATAATAGATCCACGTCTGTATTTTTAAATTTGCATTCTGTGTTACAGTGATTCCTTGACTTGGTTTTCATATATTTGTTTTTTTTCAGTGACAGAATCATAGAAGTCAGGACTACAAATAGACACTCCATCACTAGCAAGAAATATCTGCATGGAGTTTGATTCCTTTTTAGTGGCTTTTTTTCCCAGGAGCTCTTATAATAAATTGTCTGATAATATGTTCCTCTTTTACTTTTTATTAATATTGCTGTGTCAGTCTGTCTCTCAGGGTTAGGACACGTGTTCCATTAACTTTCATGCCTCCCTAGCAGTCTTGATAATGGAATGATAGATGCTGAAATAACAATGAGAGATAAGTATGAGAACTCTCCAGGAACATATTGTACTAACATAATGGCATACTTGAACAGTCTGATACTTCTCTGACACTGTAAGCTAAAAAAAGAAAAGTTGCTAGAATGAAGAATGATGGAGTTATATGAATCCATTTTAATTTACATGTGCTCTCATGTATTAATGAAACTGTTTATAGGTTTTACAGCTAAGTCATAACTTAAGTCATAATATTACTACTTATGAGTAAATAAGGGTTGCAAGCAGTCAATAGAGCCATGTTTTTGAAGTCATTTATAGCTTAGAACGCTCACATTTTACATAACAAACAAAAATTGCCAAATAAATTACCTCTAGCGACCTCAACTGGGAGACTTCACAACAGTGAATTTGGATTTATTCCAGATTCTATTATTACACTGAAAACAGTAGAAGCTACTCATATATGAATTTCTTAACCTGTAACCTATAGTTTCAAATGACTGAAGACTGAAAAATTACTAATAAAATTTCTCTATGTGTGGTCAGCATTCTTGAGATGCTTTGTTAGAATTGTTAGAAATCTTGGCCTTACAAACAAGATGTCTTTAGATTATACAGCTATCCTCTGTAAACATAAACTGCATTCTAGTGCAAAATCATAGATACCAAGCAGCAACACTGACTGGTGCAAGGCATTTGTCTTCTCTGTGGAGTCCCATTTCTGAGCAACTACTTGTGCTGCTTAACATCTTCGTTGATGATCAGCAAGTTTGCTGATGACACTGAGCTCTGTGGTGCTGTCAGCAGACTGGATGGAAGGGATGCCATCCAGAGGGACCTTGACAGGGTGAAGAGATGGGCCCGTGTGAACCTCTTGAAGTTTGGCATGGTTGGGGCAATGTCAAGCACAAATACAGGCTGGGTGGAGAATGGATTGAGAGCAGCCCTGAGGAGAAAGGCTTGGGGATGTTTGTGGATTAAAAGCTTGACATGACCACACAATATGTGCTCACAGTTCAGAAAGCCAATTACATCCTGGGCTGTATCAAAAGGAGTATGACCAGCAGGTTGAGGGAAGTGATTTTGAGGGAAGTGATTCTGGCTCTCTGCTCTGATGAAACTCCCAAATAGAGTTCAGCTGCATCCATCTGTGCAGCCCCTTACACAAGGACATGGACCTGTTGGAGTGAGTCCAAAGGAGGATGGTGAAGATGATCAGAGGTCTGGAACATCTTTCCTATGAAGAAAGGCTGAGATAGCTGGAGTTTTTCAGCCTGGAGATGAGAGGGCTCTGGGGAGACCTTATAGCACCTTTCAGTATCTAAAGGAGGCCTGCGAGAAGGCCAAAGAGGGACTTTTTACAAGGGCAATAGAAGAAGGGGGAATGGCTTTAAATTGAAAAAGGATAGATTTAGATTGAATATTAGAAGAAATTGTTTATTGTGAGGGTGCTAAGACATTTGAATAGGTTGTCCAGAGAAGTGGTGGATATCCCATCCTTGGAAGTGTTCAAGGCCAGGGTGGATGGGGCTTTAAGCAACCTGCTCTGGTGGAAGGTGTCGCTGCTCATGGCAGGGGGATTGGAACTGGGTGATATTCAAGATGTCTTCCAATCCAAATAATTCTATAATTCCATGAACAAGGTAAATAACAATTAAAAAAAAAAAAAGAAGATAAGTTTTAAGTCCTATTTTGAGAATTGTCATTCCTGTAAATATCTAAAGCTCAGTTTACTTTTGGTGCACAAATCTGTGCAATCTCCTCCCACAACTATAAAGACTAGTGCTCTTTAGAATGCAGCAATGGAGGCTGTTCTGGTCTTCAAAATATTAATGGGAAATATACAAAAGTGATTCTGTATTGTAAGAGTGTCATTTGCTCTGTACTGAGAGCACAACTGGTGAATGAGTGCAGCCTTTTCAAAGGGATCTCAAAAGAAAGTTTCTGGTGCTGGAAATACCTATGAGAGTAATTTATAAGTATTGTAAAGATGCAAATCTCTATTCAGCAAGAGGTCTGAAGAAGAACATGAGCTAAATGACAGAACAATCAGTCTTATGGTAAGAAGACTCTGGAGAAAGAAAGAGCATTTGAACAATCAGGCCAGTGCTTTGTTCTAAAATTAAATAAATGCACAAAAGTCAAGCTTTGTACAATCTGTATTTTTTTTAGTGCAAAAGATGTTAGAACCTGAACTTCCACTAGACAGTTTTGACAAGCTAGCAGTTGATTTTGCATAGTTTATAGCTGCTGAACATCAATGAACTACAGGTTCAAAAGTAAATCTTCTGAGAATTAGATTTCAGAAAGTAAATATTTGATGTGTGTTCAGAGTAATCTTGCCAATAACTGAACATTGTTTTAGTCCTCAGAGTACATTGTAATAACTCAGTAAATTTTAAAATGCTGTGCTAACAAGTAGCAAGTGGTCAACTAAAAATATCAGCCTGTTTAGTCAAAATATCTGAAAATAACCAATAATGTGAGGTACTTATGAGGTGTTCCACAAAAATAAGGTTATTTCAACCATTGCTTTGGTTAATTTTTCCTCATTGTCTTTTTCTTTTTAGGAGATCTGTTATTTTTGGTAAAAATAAGTTCCAGAGTCTTATCAAACTGATCAACATTGAAATATGATGGTAGATCAGTTCACTTTAGTATAACACAGTTTTTCTGTTGTGGATTTGTATGTGCATATTTACTTGAGCTTGCTGGGTATTAGAGCCAATATCTAAGCAGTCTACTTAAATATACCATGATCACCTCAGTATGGAGAAAATAGGTCAAATTCTGATATCTGTTGGGACCCTGGGCTTTCACTGTGGTAATTAAAAAGCAATTTGTTGTATCCCTGGGTGAAATATGTAGAGATGTAGAAGTTTGGGTTTGTGAGTTATTAACAATGTACTAGTGGCAAGATGGAGAATTTTGGGTGTGGGTTTTGCTGCTTCTTTCTTCCTTCTTCTTCACCAATCTGGATAGTTTGACCATTGGTTCAGAAAGGCTGCATTGCGGACAATAAATGAATAGTCACTGGATTATAAGTGAAAACATGGTAGTTGCCAGCCTATAATTGGGTAAATTAGGCTTTAAATAACCTTGGAACTCACGGTTCGAGGCCATTTTCCACCTTCCTAACTTAGAGAGTGCCCTGTGCTGCCTTGTCATAGATAAGAACTTAATAAACAACCTGATTAGAACTCCTCAGCGTCTCCTGTGTCTTACTCCAAACTCTGAGCAAAGAACTCACGAAACACTAAAGGAAGTAACAGAAACGGAATTCTAACAGATATCTACTCTGACTTCTTTAAATTACAGTTGTGTCTTTTTTCTGCAGACAAACTGATAGAAAATTTGGCTTGAAAATATTTAGGGTTCATAATCTTTGCTAATGTTGGGAGAGCAGCTTCAGCTTCAAGCTTATTGTAAAAGGTAAAAATTGTGTTCTGTGCATTTCTCTAGTTGTGTTACATTAAAAGAAAAAAGTGGGTTTTTGTGTTTCCAGTGTGTATACCAGTGTCTCCTCTGGTATACATTAGAAAAAGTAGTCTGCATATTAAGTTCTGTGGTTTATTACTCTAGGAGTTCAGGAGTGTCCATTTGGGCCAGATTGCTGCCAGGGTGGTATAACCCTTCACTGCCCCAATGGCATTGGTAAGGTAAAATATGTCCTTAGCTGAAGAGTACTGTAAGCTATATATGTAAGTGTTGTAAAGTCCTTTGCTTTGTAAAGCCAGGTGCAGCTACTCGATATGTTCAAGCCTGTGTTAGTGTAGTAGTGAGTGGGAAACAGAAGGTAGAAGCTGGAGCAGTGCTAGAATGACCCAACCTGCACATCAGCCTGAATGATCTCAGAGGTCTTATCTTGGTGTGGCCAGAACTGGTCTGCTTATTTGTAAAGGGGCAAACCTTTGTGGCTTCAATATGAAGAAATGTACAGTCAACTCTAATAAAAACTATTGGTCTCAGAAATTACACGAGCTGCCTAATTGCTGTTATAAAAACACTTTGTGTCAGAATATGAAAATATTGCTTGTCTGTGCTGAAAATAATCATACTCCAGATGTTTTATGCACATTCCAAACATTATACTTACTTCTGTGTACTGAAAATAACCGCTTGACAACACATTTTGTAGATAAGTACATAGTAAACCTTGCTTCTCTTTCCCCCATGGTGTATCACAGATGGAGTAAATGGGGCTGTAACTCCCCTGGGTTCTTAAAAATGCACTGCCTTAGTTCAGATGCTGTAGCTGCATCACTGCCTTGCTACTAAAACTGTCTGACTCAGTCTGGCACACTGGATGCAAAGCCCTGCTAGATTAAACTGACAGCTTTGCTTAAAATCTCTTTATGCATTGTTAATCACCAAAACAGAGACTATACTGCAAATATTTACTGGACTGCAAGTGTTCTTGTGCCTGGATAATCTGGTAGATTTGAAAGGCAGTGATGGGCAGCTATTGTGAATTAGTGAACAGCTATTCTGAATTAAGAACCACGTAAAATACAGAAGTAGTAGCTGTAACGAGTTTTGGCTTATCTGATTAAAATTCTTGTCTTTCAACTTGGCATAAGTCTCTCTTCCCAAAATTCAAGGAAAGATTTCAGGATTTATTCTTAGAATGGTCATTTTTAAATGACAGGAGAGGTGATTGAAGTGAATAAAAGCTTTTTATAGAAACACTTTGGATATGTTGAGTTTCCTTTTTTATTTATGAAGTATGTTGGAACACACAGTACAGTTGGGATTCATGAAAATCTGTCTGCTTCTACATCCACCCCCCTTACTTATTTTTACCACAAACTAATATGTATGTGGATCTGTGAAATCTGTTTTAAAGATGATTTTTTTTTCTCACATTTTTTTTTTCCAGAGTGCTTTTTGCTTAATTGTGGTTTGGTGTTTTGCTACTTACATAAGTTATGTAATAAAAGTTAAGTAACGTGTTAATTCAGTTGAGGAGTTTGTTTCCTGTCAAAAAAGTTGTTTTTAATCTTGGGTCTTATTCTTTCCTTGCCCCATGACAAATATATAGAGGAAATTAATGTCCAAATTTTCTTGGAAAACGCATTTGACAGGAAAGGATGAGCTATATTTAAAACAGGAAAGGAAAGTGTTAATTATAATACAATGTTGATGAACATAATTACCATATTAATTTATACCAGACCATAGAATTAACCTATTGTATAAATGAAATTATACCAAGGAGGTATCTAAATAAAAGAAATGCAAATTGTGACATATAGTAAGATATATGTTTTGCTAATACAGCTCATAGGTTGTATAAATGTTGTCTTGTGTTATTTTGATGTTTTCGGAATCCTAGTGCTGACTGAAATATCTGGAAACTTTTGCCTTCCTTTATAAAGTTTGACATGCACAAAAATCCACTTTTTAATTTTATTTTTGAAATTATTAATTTAGCTAAAGCATTTTTTATGTTCAAAATCCTACATCACAGCCACAGACGTCCCAGGTGAAAGCAGTCTAATGGGCAGAGATGAGGAAGACGGGAGTTGAGAGATGCTAGAAAGATGAAAGTATTTCTCATTTCAACCATGTGGCTAAGTGCTTTTGACTCAAATGGATGTCAAGTGAATTCTCTAACCCATACAAATGGAGTGCTCTTAAAACTTAGCTCCTCTATGCCCTTTCAAAGTATGAAAATTTCTGAATGACTTCATAAATTTTGAAGTGTTTTAATTTCCTCAGTTTTCCTTCCATGTTTATCAGACTGCCACTATGGTTAAGGTAGCAATTTGGAATCAGGCACAAAATAAAAAGATATTTTATGGAGGTACCATTAATATAAAACTTTGTGGTAGAGCAGCATCTCCTCTAGAGTTAAAGACAAGGTCCAGCCTTTCTAACACACTGCATGTTTAGTTGTCATCTGATGGAAAGTGGAATGCTCCATCCATTTCCAGGCACCCTCCAACAGAGGGATCTTGTACCACACCATGCAGTCTTGCCTGCTGCTGAGCCCCTTCGTCTCATTCGTTGTCCCGCAAGCCATGGCAGCACAGCACCCTCAGAACTGGTCTGACTCTCATTCTTTTGCAGTATTTAGTGGGCTGGTTAAAACTTACTGTTGCAAAGTTATTTTTGTGGCTCTTCTGTTTTGGATAGCACAAGTCTTGCACTTTTCCTGTGCTGATTTCCTGATTCATAGTCCGTGCCAGCTTCCACTAGTATCAGGACTGGGGCTATTCCAGTAATTGTTTTGGATGGAGGGCATAGGAGGAGTCCTCAATTAAGCTCATTTTCAGCAGATTAACCTTTTATTTGCTGGTTCGTCTTCTAATTGCATTTTGATTACATGACCTGTAGTTATGGTGTCATTACAATAACACTATGAAGTTTACATTTTGCAGAATTACTTTGATCCTTACTAAATAAATAAGAGGTAGTGTAATGGAGGCAGACATACTTCTGGAAATTAAAGCTTCCAGATTTCTGTGGCTACTAATCTCTCCTACATGGACATGTAGTTGGAGAGCTATGTTTTTAGTAAACTGTCAATCTGCCTAGCTACATGTAGTGAAGGTCTGGAAGCAATTCCTTTCTGAAGCCTTTGGTTTTCTTTTTTTAACCATTGTTAATGCACTATGAGGTATAGATGGGTTAATAGCTGAAGGACTTACTAGTGTATTCTTCACTACTGTTGGTTATTTTAATACCACTGTGAAGAGAGTGGATGAAAGTGAGAAACAGATAAGTCTTGTACATGTTTGAAATTGGAGGGGTTCAACATCAAAATCTCCTTCTTAATGTAGTGAAACTGCATTGTTCCCCTTTTAAATTAAAGGCACATCTGAAATGTGAATTTTACAAAACTCAAGGTTTGTTTCAATGATTTCAAAATTTAATTTGCGCTTTAATGTTTTTGAATTGAGTGATTTAAATATATGTTTCTTTATCTTTTTAAAAGTATAGAATTGTATGATAATGACAGGATTGATAAGTATTACTTAGGTACAAGTTACACTTCTGGTACTGTAGTTAACATATTTTAGTTTGCTCTAGTATGAATTTATGTGTCTCTTAATGTCATTGTTTAGAAAGGCTGTTCCCAATTTAGCGTTCCCACTGAAACATCCCAAACCATGTGCCACTTGCTCCTCCCCACTGCGGTGGGCTGGAGAGGAGAATTGGAGGCACAAAAGGTGAAGATTGTGGGTTAAGATAAGAACAATTTACTGGAAACAGCAATGGGATAAGAAAATGAACAGCCACAGCAACAATATTAATAACAGAGGGTAAAAAAGAGGTGATCCTGCAATTGCTCTTGGAAATTGGCAATAGATTGGCACCATGCTACCCCAACCCCAGGAAATTACATGAGGTGCTATATAATAGCCTTTGGGGCCTAGCCATACCTATTCCTGGCTACTGAAAAAAATTAATCTTTGAGATATTTCTTCCAAAATAGATTTGTTTTCTGACTATACCACCCTTACAATATCAGATATGTAATTTCTCATTCAGTATCTAATCTCGGTCTATATATTTGGGAACTTTAATGTAGTGCTCAGCTATTTTATAAAAGAGGACAGTACAATGAATACTATCCAACTCAATAAAAAACCAATGTGCTTTGTGAATCTCCTTTTAAACATTATCCCAGCCATATTTGCATGAATCTATTGTTGCTTATTGTTATAATGACACAAGTTTTATGAGTGTTAGGAGGGAAGACAGTAAGGGCCTCTTCTGCAGGTTTGAGAGGAAAATTTGCTCTTAAACATTGAGCTTATAATTGTTATTGTCTGTTGACCTAGACAGTAATCAGCATTAATGCTAGTTCTCTCATGCTAGTTCTTTTTAAGATAACATATATGTTCATGAATTCTAAGACATATCATCTTGTTCTCTAGCAATACTTTGATTGAATCAGCATGAATAATACTAGATTGTAGTTACAAGTATATATTGTGTGGACCAATCCAATCCTCAGAATTCTTACACTAACTTTGGTGGCGAAAAAAATATATTTTTACAGAAGTTTACCGCTAAGCAAACATCACTATTTGGATGTTTGCTTTTTGGAACAAAAAACAACTATTTGCTGTTTTGCTATTTGGAACAACAAAGACAAAAATAAGGTAACAGTGCACTGTGTCAAATATGTGATCTTAAACTGCAGTTGTTTTATTTAGCATTTCATTCCTAGAATGAAAATTACGTGAGCCTCATTATTATTATAGGTTGTGTCATGCATCAGTCAGCCACTTGTAACATTGCCTTTTTCGGGTAATTACAGAAATTAATACCTTTCTATTTTCCTTTTCCTTATTTTTTTATTGTTCTGTTTTGTGTGTAGGGGGGTGTTTTGGTTTTTTGTTTGTTTGTTCATTTGTTTTCTTTTTATTGTTTGTTTGTTTTCTTTTTTGTTTGTTTGTTTTAGTGTTAGTTAATTGTTTCAAATATGGGGAAAAAAATAAAGGGTAGTTTCAAATGGGTAGGACAGCAGTAGATTGGCCCAAACCTGGAGAGTGGGAAAGTGAACAATGGAGGCATGTTTTCATTAGATTAGAAATATTATTCTTTGGAACTCAAGGTGCAAATTATCCTGTGCCATAATGTTCTTTTCAAACACACAAGATAAAATTTGCATATCTAAATTGGATCAGCTTGAATGGGTTTCCCTGCTGTCTCATCCCCTCAGCTACAGCCTTACTGAAATGGCCTGCAGGTGGATCCAAATAGTAATTTTTAAGTCTATTTTTAAGAGCATTTATAAATATTTTTTTTCTTTTAGTTTTATATTGATTTCTTGCAGTGAACATCAGCAAAATTTCTACTATGCCTCATCTGAGTATAATCTACATGATAATTAGAGGTTTAAATTTAATTGTGCTTACACTGGCTTTAAGAATAACAATTTAAACTGGCTCAATAAAATCACAGTTGTTTCATTATGTTAAAATAGTCCTTTCCTTTCCTTTCCTTTCCTTTCCTTTCCTTTCCTTTCCTTTCCTTTCCTTTCCTTCCCTTCCCTTCCCTTCCCTTCCCTTCCCTTCCCTTCCCTTTCCATGCCCTCCCCTCCTCTCCTTTCTCTCCATTCGTTCTCCTTACTCCTTTTCTTTCATCCTAAAAGTATGTGTAATGTCTTTTTGATAAGTGTGACAAATATTGCCATTAAAGGAAATTCAAGGGAAGATCCTGCAAACAATCTTGTTCTACACTCTTGGCCTTTTCTTATGTTTTTTAAAGGTAAACTCCTGATCCTGTACTGATTCAGATGTCTATTCTCCCTTTCCATAAACTTCTTTCTAATAACTTTGAAAAATTCTATTACATTAATCAGAATGGAAGTGTATAGACTATTTTTGCCCCTACTAAAACCATTATATTCTTAATAGATCTTTATCAAGTATGAGGGGAGACCTCATCATGCAGCATCATCTGCAGCTTCCTCATGAGGGAAAGTGGAGGGGCAGGCACTGATCTCTTCTCTGTGGTGCCCAGTGACAGGACTCAAGGGAATGGCCTGAAGTTGTGTCAGGGGAGGTTTAGGTTGGATATTAGAAAACGGTTCTTCACCCAGCGGGTGGTTGGGCACAGGCTCCCCAGGGAAGTGGTCACAGCACCAAACCTGACAGAGTTCAAGAAGCCTTTGGGCAATGCTCTTATGCACATGATGCCATTTTTAGGCCAGGAGTTAGACTCAATGATCCTTGTGGTTCCCTTCCAACTCAGGATATTCTATGATTCTATTATTTTAGTTAATTTTTTCCAGCTGCCCATTTTATTTTGTGTTCATTTGGTAGTATGAATTCTGACGTATCAAGGAGAAACAGCCAGAGAAATAACTTAATTTCTGTGGACAACAGGGCTACAGCTCCAACATAATATTTTATTGCCTGTAAAACAGAGTTAAAAAAAGTTTTAAGGATAGTATTTTTACAGTGTCTCTCTGATGTATGTAAAAAAGAAGTGTAGCATAGTTTTAGGCTATAGTGGTTTCTGTATCAAGGAATGGATGACCTAAAGTTTATGGCAGTTCATCTATGTATTACTAGGTGTGCATATATTTTAACTGTGTAATTTTGATGTAAGAATAAGGAATATGCTGTAAAGAAGGTCCTTGGGCTCCGTTAAATGAACAAATAGAAGCAGAAAAGGGGTTGCTATCAACAGAGCTTCTCCAAAGCCTCTGTCCAAGGTGCTGAGGGTTAGAGTTTGTCTCAGCATTGTGAGATAGTACCACATGTGCTGAGGAGCTGGCTCAGGTGGGTGAGCTGTGCTCTCCTGCTATCATTGTTCTTATCCTAAGATTATATTCTGGGTGGTTTAGGTTTGGGTTGGGTTTTGAGGTTTTGTTTCTGTTTTTGTTGTTGTTTTGTTTCTGTTTTAGTTTTGTTTCTAAACTTCTTATCTGGTCGACGTAAAATGTTAGAGTGTTATAGAAAAGTCAGATTTGGTTTGGTAGTTTTATGTACAGGTGGCTAAATCTTGACATTATCAACTCTATGAGTTTATCTACTGGCCTTAATTCAGGCTAGTGTTTCTGTTTCTTTACCTAGAAGATCTGAACACTCTATTCAGTTCTATATATAGTTCTTTATGTAAATATAGATTTATGTATTGTTGGAGCTTGTTTCTCTTGTTCTTGCCCAGGTAATTTGAAACTTTATGAGAATAGGCTAGGATTACTGCTGTATCCCATCATAATGATACTCTTATGTATATTAGTCAGAGGGAAAAAAAAATCATCCTAATTAGTGTTTCTAGATGCAACATTAGCATTGCATGTTTTTTGGAAGACCACAGTAACTGTCTTCTTCCATCTGAGGGATATTCTGAGGAGGTGTGATTGGTCTAAGGTCCAGTGAATGTGTCTAACACATGGAACCTACACTTTTATACTACCACAGTAGGAGATTAATAATAACTACTGCTGCAAAACCACCTTAGATATTGTTGGTGAGGGGGTAAGGAGTAAGAGAGATTCCAGTGGTTGTTCTTTGACTGTTCATTTGCTTTAGACTTTTAGGGAATACAATAAGGTTGAAATGTTATTTCTGTTATGGGGAACATAAAATGCCAGCATTTGGGGAGTTTTGTTTGTTGTGATGGGGAGAGGGGGAGTTGAACTCTAGACAGTAGAGTGCTGTTGTGCTCAATTTATTAGATGACTAAACGAGGAAGGATGGGCTGTGTGCAGGCAATCTCACATGTGCAAACACAAACATACGCATCTTGAAAGTTACTTAACACGTGCTCCACTTAGCACTGCAGTGACTTAGCAGAGCTGAGCTGGGGAGGGGAGAGAAGGCAGTGTTCACTCTAACTGGTCCCAGTGTCAGGATTCTGCAGTGGGTTAGTGATAGCCTGCACCTCTCCCAGCTTGGGCAGTCTACATATGCATGGTATTGGGCCTCTGTGTAACCAGTGCTTCCCCACAATCTCTATGTGTGTGTGTTTGTGTGTGTTAGCCAGACAGCCACAGACCACCAGTGAAATCAGCCCACAACAGCATCGAATTGCACCTTTACAGACTTTTAGGTGTTATTCTGTCACTTGCTGATCCATGGCCTGTACTGATGTTCATGGCATTTTAACATAAATGCACATTTCCAGATATCACATCATGGATACTATGTTGTAATTCTGAAAATAGATGAGTAGAACAATTTTGTTGAATATTATAACTATTCAGATTCATTTATATACCTACATATGTTAACATAATACGTTCACCAAATTATAGGTGCAGTTTTTGGCTTTCTATGGGAAGTCTTAGGCAATATGTTATCATTGTTTAATAATCTGCAGTGAAATTGTAATAAATTGGTAAGTTGCATTGAAATTCCTTGCTATTGTCTCTCTGGTTAATCCTTAGTCTTTTAAACTGCATTTACTGTTTATAATCCAACATGTTTCAGTAGAGCAGACATAACCCTTGTGCTAAATGTCATTTCTCATATTTTAGTTCTTAGTATTTACCATCAGATAGAATGTGGATTATTAGTTCATTAGGGAAAATCAGGGTACAGAAAAGTTAATTAATAATGAAAGAGTTGCTTCTGTGTAAGACAAGAAATACCTTAAAAGTTTTCCAATAATATTTGTTTAAAAATGGTGTGTGTGCTTTGCAAAGAAATCATTTGTTCTGCCATAGTGAAGCTAATGGTTCTCAGCACACACTAGCTATGTCAAATTGCAAAACAAACATCAGACTTTGTATGTTGTAGGAATTAAAACACCATCAGTTGAGTTAATGAAGAGAGTACAATGAATATCATCTCATTTTTGCAATGCAGTTTAAGTGAAAGCCATTTAAAGAACTGTTGCAAAAATCATAATTTAGGGGGGAAAACAAACAATAAAGCAAACGTTTACTATCTATTTTAATTACTTTCTGCTTAGAGGTATGCATTAGGTTTATTTATTGTTTGATTTCAAATTATTTCTCTTAAATGGTTTAAGAATACAGTGGCTAATGATCCATTCTGAAATCAAATGAATACAGTCTTCTATATCCATTATACAAGCCAAAGAAACCCATTTGTGATTGTTTCATTATGATATCATGTGAAGATCACTACTTGAAATTGTAGATTAGCATAAGGATGGGAATGTGAAACAGAATATGAAACACAGAAGAGAAAGGGAATTATTGTAGTAGGAAAAAAAAATGAGACTGGATTTCTGAATTGTGTATCAAACGTGAATGTCATGAAAATGCCATCCCCTGTTAATATTTCAACTCTTTTTCTTTCTGTAGAATTTCTTACGAAGACAGCACTATGAGAATCTCTCTGTAATAGATGATCTCCTTGAAGCTTTCATAATATTTGGTGGAAAGAAGATGTTCTGTCCTGGCCAAAGATAGTAGCGATTTTCTTCTTGTGTACATGTAAGAGAGATAGGAAGATTTATTTTCCTCCTTTCCACCAGAGATTCAAGAAGTGTGGTTCTTCCCTGTGTCAGAACTATGTATGCACCTAGAAAACTTAGGATATGGAGCCAGAAGCCTCAACTCTTAACAGAAGCAAGGAACCTTTATTGTATTTCACCAATCCCTTCAGATATGAAAATTAAGTCATAGGAGCTTAGAGGAAGCCCTGTCAAACCGTCTATCTGCAAATCAAGAATAATTTTTGTCAGAGATCACTGTAGTCAAATAACTCAATATAGTTAAGTTAAAAAAAAATCTGATTCACATGGTTGGAAATCAAGCATTTTGTTGACTGCCAGTCAATCAGTTATTGACAGGGAGAGGGGATTTGGTGTAGGCATATGCATGTTTGAAGTGTTTGACGTAATGGAGTCCTTTCTGAATGCTGTCAGTATATTACTTTGCTATGGCAACCCTGTCAACTTTACAGGAGATGAATTTATTGAATTGTACCCTACTTTAGCCTAAGTGAGATACAATGTGTCGGGCTATTCAGCGAGTTTCAGTATTTAAGATGTATTCAAAGACCACAAGATATTTAAACTCCTTTAGATAAGACCATGTACAAAAAGCAGATTTGGGCAAACTTCTATATATTTTATGGTTTTGCCTGTATGTCTGTAGAAAGAAGAAAGGACTAAAATGATCTGGGGATTTAACATGCAGTTATCCTCCAAGGTTTCCAAAGCAGGTTGCTTATAATGGTTTTCTAATAGCTTTTGGAAGAAGCAGAATGTATTTTTTGGTTTTTTCATATTTCTTCATGTGAAAGTCTGAATTATTTGGTTTTGTAGCTGATAAAGAAAAATACTAAATACTAATATACTAAAAATAGCTTTTGGAAACATTGAAGGATTGAAAATACCTCTGAGTCAATCTGTGTGATAAAGACATTAATATTGGAGCATATGGAGAAGTGTCTGCAGGCAATGGATGGAGGTGGGCCTGGTGGTGAAAGTATTTTAGCAACATATTGCAAAGATTGCTATTTTCCTTTTACTGTGTGGGATGTCTCAGAAAAGTAGCCTTCTATTTAGGCACTGATATATCAGCCAGACAACTGAAGTTGTGTGTGTTTATATATAGGGGCTAAGAGAATTTAAGCTGACATAAATTATGTTAATATCTTATTAGCATAATAATTTTAATATGTGTATTTAAGTCATTAATATGAAAGAATCATAAATTATTTTTTATCCTATTGATACATCTAGGAAACAGGTTTTTACATGAAGTTTGACTTTTGATTTATACATGATGTATCTTTTTTTTTGCACTGGTAAATCATGTTCGTGTATTTATCTGCAGTCAGACTGTTGTTTTACCTGAACTCAGCATCATTCAAACATTGCCGTTGTGGTTTTGAAGTCATGCTTCATTTTTCATTGCTCTCCACCCCTCTTCATCTGTGTAAATTAAATTTCCTTGTCCAAGGGAAATCATGCTCCACTCAACTACCTGGATGACTGAACTGGGTAACAACTGAACTGGGTGCTGATCTAGGACTACTGCTTTGCAAGTTTCTGTAGTATTTCAATAATAATTCAGTCACTGAGAATCTCCTCCACACCATTTGTTCCTTCAGTGAGCAGTATATCAAATGAAGCTGTCACATATTCTGCAGAGAGTGTATACATGCAGCTGTCGGTTATTTAGACCAAGGTTGGTTTTGAGTCTCATGGGAAAAACTTGTGGAAGTACTAGAGCTCCCACTAAGAGTTAATTGGAAAGCTTTTTATCCTGTTTTCAGATAACCAAATGTAATAGTGATTGGAGAAAACTGGCAATATTGTGTTTTGTCATCATAGGGAAGAACAATGGTGCCAATTTTACAATTTTTTTTCCTGTCCTGAAAGTGTCACATCACCTTAAGCTTGGTTTGCTCCCTCTAGTGAGGTTCTAGTTTTAATGCTAATGCTGATAATTTAGAGAACAGTTTTCAGCAGCACAGAGAATGTATTAAATGCATCGTGATGTGTATGCAGAAAATTCAATTATATGCGGTTGTGATGTGAGCTATCTTGGTGCACAGGTTTGACTACTTGCTTTATTTTTGCCATAGAAATACTAGTGCAGTGAAATGTGGGAGAGGATGGTGCTGCAGCAGGAGAGGAAGAAGAAAAGGTAGCACTTAGGAGAATGGGAGGTTTTGTTAATACAGCTCAGCATTTTGAAACTAGTCTATGTGGTTTGAAATGATAACCTGCTTTCATTAATATTCACTTAGAATTTGTTAACTTTGTGTCCTTCCTTATTTAGATTTCCTTTTTGCATTGTAGTTTGCTCCAGAGTTGACTTCAATGAGTGACCTATAATTTTCACTAGTAAGCTTGATCAGTAGGAGCAGATTTGCCATCCACCTCCCAGTTAAAGCAACTACCATATAATGGAAGTATGACAGATGGAACATGCCTGTGAAGCTTTTATATAAAATTAGAGAGTGAAGGATTTATTTTGAGATATTATCTTTAGTGCTGTAACTTTAATTATAACCTAAGATTCTGCAAAATATTGTTATTAATGATATAATGGGATTCTATCTGAGGGCTTAGTTAGTTATAACAATTGAACCTTGATTGTTAGTTTAGAATGGTTTAAATCTCACCTCATCCCACTCTGTGTCTGAATGGTGTGAGATACATTAATCAGTTTACTGAAGTTATACTCCTCTTATTTATTGATCTCTTGAAGCCAGCACAAAACAGACAGCTGACCTTTTGGCCAGCTAAATTAGGACTCTTAAGAAGTTAACAAATTATTAAAAGCTATTTCTACCTATATTGTGTTTGTCACTACTACTGAGTCTGTCCATTTCTAGAAATCACTAAATGTATCAATTAAGTTAGAAAAACCTGCACCAGTGAAACAACAATTTACTAAAGAAAGCAGCCTTGTTTAATTTTCTTATTAATTTGTATTAGTTAACTAATTTGGGAATTGATAACAGAATGTTTGAGTGATTTATGGCCTGAAAAAGAAGAGCAACATTTCCCTCCTTGAAAACGGAAATTGGCTTGTCAGACATTTAGATGAAGAATGATCAATCAATAGGATTTTAATAAGGAAAAGGTTTAAAATTGACTGAAGGTGGCTTTTGTTTAAGGTGATTTGGTATGTGCATATTACTAAGCTCTCCCTGGAGAGGATTTTCAAAGGCAATAATGGGCACTGATTTTCTTTGTTTATTTCATTCTCTTTCTGTTCCCCTTGCCAGGGATTTCAGTACTTACCTCTCCATTGTGTCTTTGAAATCTCCCTGCCTGCTTTTCAGGTCCTGTGAATAATTTTACTTACCTGCATTTAGAACTATGAGTTTTAACAGCTGTTTCTCTCCAGTGAGCATATTGTCTGGATAAACATTTATTTTCAGCGTAATTCATTCTAGACATGGGGGCTAGCTGTTCCCATTGATTTTAGGAACACAAATTTCAAAAGTACATGCATACGTTGGAGGAACTGAGTTGACTTGGAAAGATCCATTAAAATCCTGTGTTTTGGTTGGAAAATCTAGTATAATGGGCTTGGAATTAGAAAACTGGTTCTCAATAGCAATTATGGTCAAATGAGTTGGTTTGTTTTCTCCATTAGTGAAGCCTCTTTTGGGCTTTCTGAAACTAACTAAAGTTCCATGAAAAAGGCTCCATTCTGTTTGCAGTCTTAATCACATCTACAAACTGTAGATCCACACCAAATGCATTAAAAGAGTAAACAGTGTATAGCACACCCACACAAATTCTGCTTGTCAGTACTTCCTCACAGTATTTTTTTTCCTCCACTTAGGTTTCTTATCCTAACTTCAGCCTGTTTTCTTGGCTCTTCCTATCATGTACTCTTTCCCAAGCTTTCTATCCTAGTGACTTAGAGGTCAGCTTCATGTTCCACTTTTGTACCCAATCTTATTTTTTCCTCTCAGCACTCTGTCAGCAAGTGCATACTGGTACCACCATTACAGAAGAGGTTCTAGTTTGTACAGCCTTCTCGTTGGAGGTTATGATGAGCACACTGATCATTCCCAGCAGAAGCAAAGTTCAAGCTTCCTTCCCAAAACAGGGGTTACCAAAATTCACCATTTTCTTCATGCAAATATTTTTTTTTTCTTTTTTATTGACACAGAAAAAGTAATGGAGCCAGTTTTGATCTTTGCAGACTGTTCTGATGTTTGGATATGTTCTTCTTCATGCAGTTGGCACTGAAGCCTATGTAAGCTGGGCAGAGAGGACAATGTTTTTTCACATAATTTAAAGCCAGAGAGTGGAATTAGGTGTTTTAATCTGACCTTCTTCAGTTCTTGGACCACTACATTTCACAATGGTATTGATCTATTTAGCCCAGTAGCCTTTCCTTGGTTAAATTATCAAGTCAAAACTAACATTTTTCTTGAAAACAAAGATGGTAAATACACTTGTTCATCATGTATCTTGATCCAAAGCCAGGTGCCTCCTTGATAAATTCATTGATTTCTTTAATTCCTCTGGCTTAATCTCCCAGCAAGCAGTTCTAGATATACTTCCCAGCTGCAACTTAGTGTTCTGTCCTTACAAAGAATACTTTCTTTCCATGAATGTTCCATGCTGAGGATGTTGATTTTGTTACATGCCAAAGGGATCTACAGAAAAATACAACATCTGGGTTAAAAAACAAAATACTTTTTTTTTTTTCAATTGAAAAACCCACCACATATCAATGAAAGAATGGCTAGGAAAATGTCTAGATATAAAGTAGATTAAAAACCAAACAAACACCACCCTTCCCCCCGTAGTATAATCAAACAATAAAAAGAAAACCCTAAAATCAGTCCAAGAATTGCTAGCTTAACTTAATAAAAGCAAAGCATTTTTAAAGTCAGAACTAGATGACTAGATGTTTCTAATCATTCATGCAGATAGAATCTTTATTAGTTTCTCAAAAATAACTTTTTCTTGTTGCAAATTTTTTGTAGTATTCTGGAAACACTGAAGAGTTTAAGTGTACATTATTAACATACTTGCAGTCATTTTGTACATGCAATGCTTTCTAACTTCTGTGCAGCTCACACACATAACTCTCAAAGTTCCTAATTTGTTCTCCAAATCCATGATCTAAAGGAATGAAGCAAATTTAACAGATAGGCATCATGATACCTCTAAAGTTTGCAAAAACAGTTACTCTGGGAAAACCATAAAAAATTTTACTACTTGTATGAAGGAGGCTGGGTTGGTTTTGTTTGTTCATTTGTTTTAAAAATTGCAAGTTTAAAAAGAGGATGTGACATAAAATCCCTGAAAGGATAAAATCAAGGTATCTTACCTGCTATGAAAGAAAAAGAGAAATCCATAGTAGCATATTATGATATGGTCGAGTGTGACACCTAGAGGCCATATGTTTAGGGTCTCTAAAGAACAACTTCAGCTGCAAGTTTTGCACAGCATATGTAATTCTGGGCTTAAAGACTGGATCTGGCAGATTTTGAAAAACAAACATAATGATTTTTATTTTTTTTTTTTCAGATTTTTCATGTTTAGCACATTTTTGTGGACTCTGACTAGGGTCCTCAGCATTGATATGAAGGAAAATAAGAGACTGAGTCTGGTAAAGAGTTCTTAATACTCTGCAGCAAAGCCTAAAAGAGTCCTGTATAGCTTATTCCATGCACAGGTCCCATCTCAAGAGAATTATTACAATGTACTTGCAACCATAGTAAAATATCTGCTTGAAAGTCAGGCTCTCATAAAATGCAGAACTAGAATTTTTGGCTTGTGAGTTTATGTCAAGGAATGAAGAGAACTAAAGCTTCTTTTAACTGTTATATGAATTATTTAGATCATGGATATTACAAAGCGAACATACATGTAAGGGAACATACTACACCTTTCTAACTTCTCTGAAAGTTGGGGGTGCAACCATACCACTGCATCCCGTGAAGGGGATATATCCAAGGCATCCTACCTCATTTGGTGACTGAACCAGATCAGCACGTTACAAATTTAGAATGCTTTTCAGAAATACGTGGTCCTCTATTATCCAGTGGGCATTGGCTGTAATAAACTCATTATAACTGTAGAGCTAAATGACTAGGAGATAGATGACTTATTTGTCTTTGGCAGCATTTGTCATTTTCATACCTGAGAGAGGGGAGAAGTCTTGGAGATAAATAAAAAAGAGGTTCTGTGGTTCAGATGAAGAGGACTTTGACTTTTCTGCACAAGAAATAAAATATTTTTCCCTCTTTAGAATTTGGGTGAGATTTTCTGTGGTCTTCTGGTACTCATGCACCACAGATGATTTAGTGGGGTACAGTTATAGAGTTTGTAAAACATCCTCTATAGATCTAGAAAAATGGACTGAAAGTTCTCTAAAGATTTCTGACTTAACCAGTCTGAAATTGAAGGCAGATGACAGGGATGCTGGATGCACCTCTTCGTTGTGTATTGCTTACTCTAAAAATAAATGTGCCATATATATTTTGTACTCTCTGCGTGCTCTTTGACGTTACTATATGTAAAAATACAACATCATCAGGATATGTTAATATGATCCTGAACCTTTTATTCATGGCATTTCATAAAGAGAAGGGTGCTAGCATGGAAATTCCTGGTAGCAGAGGAATACCACCAAGGTGATTCTATTTGAAATACATATCTTGTTATCATTTCTCTTTCCAAAAAATAAAATGTATTTCGTGTTTATTTCGTCGTCCTCTAACTGCTTAATGCTAGGAAATGTAGGCAAAGTAATTCCAATATTTCATGGCTAACTCTGTGTTATTTTCATAGAGGTCTTTGAGGTTAGTCATACTTTTTGCAAAAAAATGAAAGGGTGCTAAGTTGTCAATGATTTGTGTGAGTAGTTTACAGGCTTCTTGTAGCTGTTGTGCCTCAAATGAAATAATAGGATTATTTAGTTTGGAAAAGACTTTTAAGATCATGGAGTTCAGCCACTGACCTAACCCTGCCAAATCCACCACTAAACCATATCCCTAAGTGCCACCCCTACATCTAAATAAATAATTGTATCTGCTGAGGCTCACATGTTGGTGCTCTAAGGGACCACAGTGACACTATTAAGTTTGTGATATGGATACTAATGTCAGTTATAGTTTATTTCTATGCTTTGTCTAGGGCTGGCTTTCTTCTCAGAAATACTTGACCATTTCTTTGGGAATGCCTAAGCCATAAACAACTGATAAATTTTGATTGTTAAATATGTATTAGAAGATGTGTTGCCAGTGGTTGCATTGTTAACTGGAGGAAAGTTCACTGTAGCAAATAGGAGAGGGTAAGAGCGCATTGGATACTCTGGGATGGAAATGGCTAACAACAGCATTCCTGGTAAGGCATGCTGACAGCAACTGAAACTTAAAATCAGGATATGTTCCCTCTTGTTTCTGGAGTCTAACTCCTGCAGTTAGATTGGTGAGGTTGGTGTCTGTCTTCAGGCACCAGCCTACTCATTGGCCTGTGGTATCACTGGCCTTTCCCTGTCCTGAGTAATAGATGAGTGCGTGTACTGCATAAGTGATCGAGTGTTTGCCAAAACCAGCTCTTCAGAAATCCTTATTTTTCTTTCCAGCCACACAAATAGTTTTAAATAATAAATATAAATATTCCCTCCATTTTGTCTGTGTCACATATTTCTGAACAGTTTTAAATTCATCATAGCTTCTCACAAAAAAGAAAAGGTGGAATTATTCTTTTGTAGTTCATTGATTTTGTGACTGAAAAAATGCTAAAACTATAAAAAGAAGTGTGAAAATATTTTCTTTTAATAATCTGTATTTTAGTGGTTATGAAGAATGTGGTCTTATAGTTGTGTAAATATAAGAAAATATTTTAGTGTTTGTGTATGTGTGCGTACCCTCTCTCATGATGCTGCTTTGTTCTGCTGTCAAAACCCACTTTGATTCATTGTGCCAACTACATGGATGATCTGTTCCCTGATGATGTTTCCAGATGATCTGAGTCACGTACAAAATATTCTCAGAGGCTTTCTTTATACATTCATAAAAATTCTAGGTAGAATCCATTGTATTTAATAGCTCTGAAAAGGGTGCGCTTTCCCCTAGCCACTCTATAAACTTGAATTTTCCTCTGGTGCATAGCTTTGGCTAAAAAGCCAACATTTTTACTCTTAATTTTTCAAAGGAATGTATAAGCTACGTATGTTTTAACTATGCAAGTCAATACAGTTATTGTCACAGATTTCCTGATGTTCTTAAAACTTCTTTAAACCTTTAGATTCTTAATCCTATTTTTCATAAATTATGAAGCTGGCATTATTTTTAGTAGGTTGAATATTCTCAAGTCCCTCTACACAGCATGTTAAACAATGTGCGTGTGATTAACTTAACCTCAAATGTAGCTGTAAAATTGCTGTAAATCAATGAACTCAGGGAGATTTTTGTTTTAAAACAGTGTTCTCTCTAGTTCAACAAAGCAAAGCCTGAAGGGGAATCCTTGCTTTCTAAAGTGAATACAGCATGTTGTAGCAGAAGTGAATAAAATGCATCTCCTGAAGTGCTTTTAGCTGAGGGTACAAGTTCTGCATCAGGATGCTATAAATTTGTTAAGATCATGGCTTTCTATGTATCCCTTATCAACCTATAATCTCCTGATTGTTGCCTGTTTTTCAACAGCTGAGGAACAGTAATCCACACTTGCTTATCTCTCTTAATCACAGCCTCATGGTGCTATAGCTCCCTGAGCCTTTAATTCCCTCTTAGAGGCGTAACAGAGTGGAAAGTAAACAAAGACGAATTTGCAACCTTCAACATTGCTAATTTGCTCTGATGTCAGAATATTTAAACAGGCAAGGACTTGGGAATTATTTGATCACAACTGATTTTAATTTAATGCATGTGAAAAGGCTGAGTCTGGGAAGGTTGTGCAAAATGACAGGCGTCCCAAGAGAGGTTGACTGAAGGTTTCTTCTTTAAACAACAATAGCTCCATCATTTTTCAACTCTGGGTCCTGTGTTCTTACTGTGTATTTTTGTTTGCATTTTTAATGTAACTTTTTGAATATGATATCGGTTTTCTTGAAAATTCCTTGTTTTCTGCCCAGTTTATAGGATGTCAGAAACCCAATCTTTAGGCTTGTTACTGCATCTGTTCACTGCGTAGTGGGTGGGAGAGATAAAGATCCCTATTTAAAAAGCTTTGTCTCTCTCCACGTTTTTGTATCATCTTGACAGCCTAATGTATCCTGCATACTTTCATATGTAAAATGATTGATAACTTGATCTTCAAATTATTTTAAATTATGCAGTTGACATTTATGCATGTATATATGTGTACATAGTTGCTGGATAGGAAAGGATGTTATCTTGTGCTATATATTATGTGCACCCTTCATCTACCACAGAGGTGATGTGCTTACACATTATCATATACATATATTCATCTGTCCTAATAGCAGATAGCTATATGTCATTACTTCAAAAAGATTTGGTAAATATATGCAAGACAAGGTAGTGGGTTTTTTCTTTTTTTCTTTTTTCTACATTTTCTTCTGTTTCCCTTCATAAGATCTTAATTGTCTGTTTAATGCATGCGTAATCACTTATATTTTTGTTGTTTACAAAATGGTTAATGCAGCGTACATAGTATTATCAGAACAAATGTGTGATGCTCTCTTAATTGTTATATATTGTTCTGTTTATATCTGTTCTGGTTGGATGACTTGTGTTTCTGAAGCATGTCTGATGATGATTTCTTCTTTTCTTCTTAGTATTTATCATTTGGGATATTCCAGGGAGAGACGTGTCTGGGAAGCCAGCCTTTTGCAGTCACTCTCTGTGCTGAGATTACAACACTGGGCTATTTGTGTTTCTCCTCATCCCTGTTTCTCTCTGTCTCTCACTCTCTCCAGCTGGTGTAAATGACTGCTGCTGCCTCCCAGAGCAAGATAACCTGCTCAGTCAGCTGGAGCCCCCTGCGGACAGCTGTCTCGCTTTTAGCTGATGGAAAACTGCTATAAGCGCTGAATGGAAGAGCGTGGAGCAGCGACCATACCAGCACGAGGAGCTGCTGCTGCAGCAGCAGCAAGAGCGAGCGAGGACTCTATTGTTCCCTGGTGTTAAACAGTTTTTCCTTTTCAACTGCCATGCACGGCAGCGGGAGAGAGGTTTCCAGTCCCTTTCTCCCCGTGAAGAAATTCTGAAGAGGGGAGGATCATTTGCAGAAGGTTTCGTGGTGGTGCTGCGGGTTTTGGACGCAGCAGCGGGCTGCTGGAGGCATGGGGTTGTGCGAGGGGAGCGCTTCGTTCTGCCGTGGTCCAGGGGTTTCCGCCGTGCCCGCTCGGTGCGTGGGAGTTCTCGTGCTTCTGATGCTGGGAATCTGGGACGCTCATGCACAAAGTGAATTTCAAACTTCATCAGTATATTTGTGGAAGACCGGTAAGTAAGGATGCTGTGATAACACAACAGCAGTGTATGGAGTTTTTGTTGTAAGTAATCTTTTTGTGTGCTTTGTGTATGTGGAGGGAGAAAGTTAATCTAAATAACTAATGTTTACTGTCAGGATTATAGGGGAAAAATAGGTCATCTTACAGGATTCCACCATCCAAGCAAATATTGCAACTAAAAAACTCCACATTTGTGACTCTGTGGCACTGTTACTGGGATCTCTTATATGTTTTCTGTGTCTTCTGAGGTTTTTCATTTTGTTTAGCAGCTGTGTTGTACATAAAGGTCAGAGTGGACCTTTATGTGGACAGTGCCTGTCCACAATGAGAAGGAACAATTATTACAATTGGAGTCAGCATCGTTAAAAGTGCTCTAAAAATACTGACTTTTCACAAAGAAAGGTGTAATTCGGCATGTGTAATCTTTGTGCCCTGTGCTGACATGTAATATATTCAGTGTGGTAATTGATGGGGAGTTGGGTTTGTTAAATTTAGGTTTGTTCCACAGTATATAGGACACGTGAAAGCTAATGATGGATTAGGTGAAATAATCCAAGTGATGCCAGATCTCATAACCAAAGAGCCAAAGGCAAATAGGCTATGTGGATTCAGCACCACAGTAGATGGATAATTTCCCCTACTTTGATCCTAATGAGTTATGTGTCTGTTTTAAAGATTGTATAGTCATAACAGTGTCTCAACCTTACATCTGCATTAAAAATCAGTGGAAAATTTTCTGGTGTCTATTAATATATGACATTAATTCAGGACTTAAGCAGTGATGAATATGTGTATTTTAGTTGTCTTGATACAGTTTTAGTTCCTATGTAAGTAGAGTCAAACTCTACTTTAGGAAATTTAAAAATTTTAAGCCAGGAAATATTTCACATTGGCTTTGGCAGTTAGCTTTCTTTCCTGTATGTTGCCAGGAATAAAACTATCCAAAAAGCAGTAGTTTTGTTTAAAAACTGCTTTTCCATTAAAGGATAATGTAATAGCAAGAGAGAATGCAAATTAATCATTTGTCTGAAAAACAACTTTGAGAAGAAGAAGTCTCTTTCCTGGATGGAGGGACCCAGCCTTCTGCCACAGAAGCAGATCAATTTACAATTACAGTGATATCCTGAATTTTTTAAGAGGCTCCATCCATCCAGCAGCTCAGAGAGGAGATTAAAAGGAAATTCATTTAAACAAGAAGACAAGCTTTCCAATAACACTAGAAAGAGAAATCTGAAGAAGGGGAAATCCTTTGCAACTTTCACTTCTGACTGAAAGATGGGTTACACAATGACAGTGACCTTTTTTCCTTTTAAACCATTGACAAATTAAAAACAGGTTTCCAGTTCCATTACAGGTTTGCAAATGTTCAACACAAGCTTAAAAAGAGATGAAATACATGCACTGGTTTATGCAAAAGCACAGTAATAATATCACATTTTCATAAAGCATTTCATATTTACCCTAAGTTGCTAGGCATTAGTAAAATAAACTCTCCAGTGTTTTATGATGTCTCAATTGTGTTTAAAAATGTTAAAATAGTAACATAGGTTGAGGATAATAATAATTCTAGTTAACTACTACTTGAGAACACGTGCAGTTTGCTATGGACTTAACTCCACTTACTTTGCACATAGTACATGTGCTCTGAAGTCATGTCAGTCAAACCAGCAAGAAGGAAACTGGGTTGGCTTTTATCTTCTCCCTTCCTGGCAAAGACTGCTCTTAAGACACTTTTGTGTAGAACAGGTATGATCTAATTACTTTGCCTGATGAAGAGCTAGTTCTTCCTTTCAGCTTTCCTTCTGTGACCTCTCTCATCTGTTTTGCCTACAATAAGAAATATTGCAGCCATAACATCAGTGATTTGATGAAAACATGATGAAAAATAAGACTAGTTCTTTTCAAATGATGAATGACAAGATGCAGAGAATAAGGCAGTGCATCTGTGCTTGGCTTCAAATTAAATTTTTGCACTCTTTTCCTTAGCTGTGTATTGATTTTTTTTGTTTGTTTTCCCCCTCCTCTTGTGGGAGGATCTAGAAAGTGAGCTGGTAGAATTGCTGGTCAGTGGTCTGCAGTGACATCTAGCATGGGGTGTATAGAGTTCAAATAAAGTATCAGGGGGGAAAAATAAAACTGAATAGTAGTGAGCTCATGCAATTCAGATGGTATTATGCTTCTCCTTCTGTGAAGGAGATGGGTCAGGGGAATGTGTGGCTGAGACTTTGTCTAGGAAATCAGCTTGATTATATGCCTTTTGGGACCTCTTATGTCCATTTTTTGAGAACTATGCTATTTTTGTATTGAATTTAGTCTGTCAGCAGCTTTTGTAAGTGCTGTTCATGACTTGCATCTGTCTGGTTTTTATTTCTAAAGGTTTTTGAAATAATATCTTGGTGTATGCTATTCCGTGTCTTCTATACTGGTTTACTGCATTGTGTTTTCTTAAGGATGCCCTTGACAATAATCTGCAATGGTTATGAGGCTTGAGTTGAGGCATGATTTCTTCCACAGAATAATGGTTTCCTTTTTTTTTCCATTTATGGGGTTTAGAGGTTTTTTTTTTTTTTTTGGAAAGAGGGGAGGAGTGTTCTTGTAATTCAAATTTGAAGTATTTCCTTTCAATCCATGAAAATCTCTCAGATGATGTGATTTCCTGTTTACTACCATAAACTTCTCTATTACCATCAAAATCTGAGGTTTTTGCAATACTCAGTTTAACCATTTGGGGGGTTAATTATCTCTGATTCATCATGGACAATATTGTGAATAATCTTCTCTGAACAGGGAGGTTGAATTAAAAATTATCCCTAGAGATCCCTTCTAATCTCCACCATCCTGTGATATGGGTGCCATCACTAAGTCATTTTTACCTCTCCAGCTGAAGCTGCTTTGGAGTTTTGGCTTTTGTTACTTTTTTTGATCTCTTGAGAGAATGGGTATTTGCTGTTCTGGTGAGTTTAATGGACCTTCAGGGTTTTGAATGGCATTTAGATGAACATAGTTGGTTATAGTTACTAGTTTAAACTAGGTTTCTCACTAAACATTCTCATTCCATCCCATGCAGACCTGGTGTATGCATTTTATTGAGTTACAAATACAGTTTGTGTAGTCACTGGGAAAGCCAACTTGGTTTTTAATATAAACTAAAGTAAAGTGATGAAACAGCAGGATTCCCAGAGCTGAGTCATGGTGTGTGTCTGCTGGATGATATGAGCTAGACAATAGCGGCTTCTAGCAACTCATGCAAGAGAAGTTGTGGTACTGAGGATTGGTGATTACATTCATGTGAGGTAGACACACACTGCTAAGGGTTGAACATTATAAGTTGAAAAAGATTTTTAATGACATGTTTTGTACATCAGTAATTGCCCTTCTGTGATTTTACTTCTTTAATTTGCAATGAACAGTTGTTTGCTTCAGTTTCTACACTGCTACATTGAACTTCTGTGATATCCTTAAATTTCATTTGTATTCCACATTAACTTTTATGATTTGCATTTGAATTTTACTGAATATTATTGAATTGTATCTGAAGGAAAGTTGTCAAGAGAATGGAGCCGGGCTTTTCTCAGTGTTGCCAAGCAATAAAACAACAGGCAATGGGCAGAAGCTGATGCACAGGGAGTTCTTTACTGTGCAGGTGAATGTGCACTGAAGCAGATTGCCCAGGGAGGTTGTGGAGTCTCCCTCACTGGAGATATTCAAGAACTGTCTGGATGCAATCCTGTGTTATGTGCTTTAGGATGACCCTGTTTGAGCAGGGAGGTTGGACCAAATGACCCACTGTGGTGCCCTGCAACCTGACCCATTCTGTGATGTTGCGATTTTCATATTCAAAGACAGCTTACAATCTTGTTATACTGCCCACCATGGGCTAAGATGTTGATATATCTGTAAGTTTTGCAGTGAACAATGTGATGGCTGCTGATTCCTAAATAAAGACAGCCATAAAGTTTTCCCTCTTTCAAAATGAGAAGATGCATACTTGGTCTGTCATTTCATCATGCAGGACATATATATATATGTACCATTTCTGTACACAACTGACTAAGCATAGGCATTTCTTGCCCCATCAGAACTCTCCTTTCCTTCTTTCTACTCTCTCCTTCATTTGTTTTTGTTAAATGAACTGACATGGTGATCTGTGATGTGCTGTCACTAAAATATATATATATATAAAATATAAAAAAAAAATATATAAAATATATATATATATAAATGTACTAATATAATTACTGATGAATGCACAAAATCAGCAAGGTTCATTAACACTATAATTGCATCTTCCAACACCTTGAAGTAATGCACACTACACCTTTGAAGTGGAAGTTGCAGCATTGGATTGATATCTCTGGAACAAAAGAAATCATAAGAAATAAATCCAGGAGGCAGTGCCTTTGCCTTCATTATCTGTTTTAAAGACTATTGATCACATCTCAGATAATACAGATAGGTGTAGCTCTACAGAATTATTTGAGATATATGCAATTGTTGATACCAGGATTTGGTGTTCAGTATAACAATTGCAGTTGGACATTTTTCCTTTTTTTTAACAAAGGTCGAACTTGAAATAGGCTTTCTGTGGGTAACAGTGCCGTTTTAAAAATAAAGTGAAAAAAGAAAAAAGTTGTTGTTTTCTGAAGAGAACAATTAAGTATCTCTATTTTCCTGCTTATGTTGTGTCTCATAGGTGAGAATTGGTTCTTAGATGATAACTTGTTCAACCTTTGATGCAGTTGAGAATCAGAGGAAAGTCAATAATATGTGCGTAGGGAACATAGAGAAGATCACTGGTATTTTTGGGGCAGTGGAGCCCTGGAGTGAAACCAGGGGCCAGGTCGTTTCCACTGAGGCCAGAGGGGTGTTGTAAGCTCTGCAGTCCAAGAGCTCTCCTNGGTTGGACCAAATGACCCACTGTGGTGCCCTGCAACCTGACCCATTCTGTGATGTTGCGATTTTCATATTCAAAGACAGCTTACAATCTTGTTATACTGCCCACCATGGGCTAAGATGTTGATATATCTGTAAGTTTTGCAGTGAACAATGTGATGGCTGCTGATTCCTAAATAAAGACAGCCATAAAGTTTTCCCTCTTTCAAAATGAGAAGATGCATACTTGGTCTGTCATTTCATCATGCAGGACATATATATATATGTACCATTTCTGTACACAACTGACTAAGCATAGGCATTTCTTGCCCCATCAGAACTCTCCTTTCCTTCTTTCTACTCTCTCCTTCATTTGTTTTTGTTAAATGAACTGACATGGTGATCTGTGATGTGCTGTCACNGAATTATTTGAGATATATGCAATTGTTGATACCAGGATTTGGTGTTCAGTATAACAATTGCAGTTGGACATTTTTCCTTTTTTTTAACAAAGGTCGAACTTGAAATAGGCTTTCTGTGGGTAACAGTGCCGTTTTAAAAATAAAGTGAAAAAAGAAAAAAGTTGTTGTTTTCTGAAGAGAACAATTAAGTATCTCTATTTTCCTGCTTATGTTGTGTCTCATAGGTGAGAATTGGTTCTTAGATGATAACTTGTTCAACCTTTGATGCAGTTGAGAATCAGAGGAAAGTCAATAATATGTGCGTAGGGAACATAGAGAAGATCACTGGTATTTTTGGGGCAGTGGAGCCCTGGAGTGAAACCAGGGGCCAGGTCGTTTCCACTGAGGCCAGAGGGGTGTTGTAAGCTCTGCAGTCCAAGAGCTCTCCTTAATGACTTTCTGATCTTTTTCAGGCAGTAGCATCTCTATGTGATTTTTCCTTGTTCCATTGCCTTGGGAAGAGGGCTGCACAAGGGCCTCCTACTTCAAGAGCCTATAAACAAATGTTTTCTGTTTCAAGGTATTACTCTGGGACCTTGTAACCAAATCAGGCTTCTTCACTGCTTGATATGAACTTGGGTCTCAACACTCCTCAGATTTTTAACCTCTTGGTTTCCTACTTACCCACAGAGAGGAACAAACACAACTTCTGTACCATCACATCTTTGTCAGGTTTTACATTCTAAGGACCAAATCTATTTTAAAAATAGTTTGACTCCACAAATGGAATTAGAGAGAAGTTTTTGAACAGCTCTGAAATGCCTCTTCTAACACCTTTGGTGCCTAAAACCCATAAAATGACTGAATAAAAAGTCTTTATTTTCCCTATGCATGAGCCCAGGACTGTCCTATTTTCACTGCACTGAGTGTTCCTATCTCATATTAATGCCTGAGGAGGACAGAAGTCCTTCCTAGGACTGGCAGTCCAGCAGGCATTTCAAAGTTTGCCTAAATACACACTGACAGGAATTATCAGAAGGGAAGAGGAAGAGGGAAAAGTTACCTAACCAGACCTCTCATTAAAGCACTTACCTTTCAAGGGCTGTGTCATCTTATTTGTTGGAGCCATTCCATCACGTAGCTGAAAATTCCCCATTTGTTTCAGTATTTCATTATTATTTTTTTTCAGAAGGAGAGTAAAGACTTTTTGCAGTAATTGCACCTTGAGACTGGAGACGGATAAGCCTGTGTCAGTAACTAGGAAACTCCTGATTTTAAAGAGATTATGAAGAAATGATCTGAAGAGAAGAATTAGATGCTAGGGAAAATACTAAATGAGAAAAAGATGTTTTATCTTGAGGCCTAACTGTCAGGAAGGGAATTCACATATGATGATGGAAGAGGGCAATGAAGGCCTCTTCAAGGGAACATAAAGCCCTAGTTATGGCATGGTGAACTTCAGCTAGTGCCTGCACATCCTTGAGAAGAGAGGTTGGTCAAGATTTTTAAAATGTCATTGTAAAAGCTGTTTTTGGGGATTCATCTTTTTGACTCTCTGGTTTTCAGTTACAGAATAAGGTAAAAGGAATATTAATAAAAACTGCATTTCATCAGCTTTTCAAGGAATAAAAATTATTCAAGGAAAATGTGCTAAAGAAATGTTACTGTTAAATATAAATGATCCTCCAGGATAGAATGTGATTAAGTGCTGGTTACATATACCCTGCATAAATTAATATTAATTAGAATTTATCACTTTCATTGCATTCTGTTATGTGCATCTAAGCAACCCCACTTTCTGCTCTTGTCTCCCACTTAAATCTGAATTTTATGTAGTCAAATGGGGCTTGTCTCTCTGGGTCTTGAATAAGAAAATATTCTTTTTCATTAAGCATGTTCATCCCTGTTGCTCTTTGCCCTCATTTATGAAATATCCTTTCAGATTTTTTATTCAACAGAAATTTTGCAAAGCATGTATTAAGTCTTTGATTAATGCAAAAGATTTGTAGTGCAGCCTGGCAACAAAATATTTGGCAGAGATGCAGAGAATGGTTGCTTTAAGGAAATTATTTATAAATATTGTTTAGTATTCTGTCCTTATTTAACAAAATCAAAGTAAATATTTAAATGTTTGGATAAAAATGTTGTGCTGTGAAATTCTTTTTCTTATGCAGTTACTTTGCCATATTTGAAGTAGAAAAATAGAAAAAAGTGTGGCTGATATTATAAGTCTCTAGTTAAGATAAACAAGTACTATATGCTAGGATAATGGTTGATTTCACTTGTAGGATGGCATTTTGAAGCTGTCAGCAAAGTGGAAAATGGTAGTTGGTTATGTTGTACTGGTAGCAGAGAATGTCTGTATTGTTTTTAGCAAGTGCCCTGGAGTGCTTATGCTAACTGGATCAGCTGAATCCCTCAGCTCATAGGGATGCTGGAATAAGAGAATGCCTCAAAAGCTATATGGGTTGTTTTTTTTCTGCGGGCTGGCTGCTCCAGTGTTGGATTAATTCAGGTTTTTTTAATACCTTATAGACCAGGATTTAACTTTACAGTTTCCTACTTCACTTGATTTGATGTAATTTTTTATCCTGCTCATCCACTCAGTTCTTCAGATAACAGAAGTATCTTTCAACACAATAACTCCAGATTTAACAGAAAGCCCAATTCCCATAATATATAGTATTATCAAAGACAAGTAGTAATCAATATTTTTGAGGTAAAACTTGCTATGGTATAAACTAAATTGTGCATTAAAGTTTGTATTGGGAGAAAGTAATTTCTGGGGTAAAGGACAATACATATATTTATCATGTTTATGTCCTGCATTCACATGTCTTTTTTTCTTTTTCTTCTATTCTTCTGTGGTCTGTTTACAAACAAGTCCTTTCTTTGTAACAGGGTGGAGAGACCCTTTTTCTGGGTGCATGTCCAGTCAAAATCTCTGTTTCTCTTCCTTAGACTACTGAAATTGAAACAAGTGGTGGGTTCCTCAGGTGGAATTCTCAGTAACAGAGGTTGAAGATCTGGTGGTTTTGTGTAGCGCCTCAGAGAAGGCAATGGGCTGACAGAGCCTACAATGGGAGGCAGCAGTAGCGTTTACTTGCGTTCTATTTATGGATTCTTCTTTCTTTTTAGGTCTGTTTTTGTCTAGCAAGGCAAAAAAATATGTGGAGTTACTAAAGTAATGGAAGAATTAGAAGAGAGAACCATATTTAGAAACCCTAAAAATTCATATTGGGTAAAAGTTATCCTAAATAATCACAATCAAAATAACTGTATTGTGTGGATATTAAAACTTAGTCAAACAAAAGTTAATGTAAGCAGTTTTGTTACCACTAGCACAAATTATTCTCCCCTAGGAAGTCCCATTGTTTACCATTTTCATATGAATGCTGTACAGTGTTAAACTAATCAGTGTCTGTGATTTCACACAAAATCCAACAGCTATTTATTGTAGCAATTGGCATGTTCTCAGCATTAATTAGCACTGTGATTTTTGGTGTGGCTGACATTGCTCAAAGTTGTCAGTAGACCACAATAGCTGGGGTCTTTTTCATTTGCTTTCTGTATTTTGTGAGCATTGCAAAGATTGTTTTGGTGGTTTTATGTCTGTGTAATAGAGAAGGAAAATCTGGTATATTTGCATGGCTTCAGTGGAGGAGTGCTGTTAGATGCAGCCCTTATTGACTGGCTCAAGTGGAGGTTTCTTGTGTGATCCCTTGTGAATGATGTTGCTAGAAAGCAAGCTTTCCAAAGTCCAAATGCCGGTAAGAGTTTTCCATATGTATTTTGAGGGGGAAAGAGATCCTGTGACCATTCTGTGCAGTCTGTTTGTATTAAAGAAAGCGAGTTTGAGGATATTAATTGGAAATGGTTTCTGATATAATGCGACAAACATTTTTAAGGTTGATGACATCTGCTAATCCAATGAGAAATTTCTTAATGAGCGATGTTATTACTTTTTACCTCCTGTATTATGCAAAATGAAATGTTTATATTAGTGAACAATAATATAACTCTCCTTATGTGTGCTGGGGAATAGCTATTTTACAACCAACCCATTAGAGAAATAAAGAATAGAACAGAGGGAGATTGTTTTATAATGACTTGTGTTTGTACAGTGCCTAGCACAATTGAATTATCTTCATTTGCTGGTGTGCTATGTACCACAGCTTCATACAAAACAACATAATTAAGACTTGTTAAAGATTCTGTTTACAAAGATACGAAGATAAATTATTAATGTTCTAAAGGAGCATCAAAATAAGTGCTAAAAGTACTTCAAATAGCTGATATCATCATCCCATACTAGAGGATAGTGGAGGAGAAAATTATTTTCATAGGAAAATAATGTTATGAAAAATCTTGGAAAGCAGATTATCTGTGTAATAGTTCCAAAATGCATTGTTGGGAGAAGAGGAATGTTTTAAAAAGTTATTTAGCATTTCTGCATTCACAGATGTAGCAGTCATCCCTTCTTCTGCAAGTAGGAAAACACTTGTTTTGAATTTTATATGAATGTGCTTGATTATCCTAAAAGATCACTTGTGTTATGTAAAATTTTGCTTATTTTGCAGTGTTCCACTGGTGGTTTAATCAAGTATACATTGTGAAGAATTTTGTCCCATTTTATTTTCCTTTATTTAGTTTTCTTGTGGTTTTTGGTCAAAATAATTCCTGGATTAGAGAGGAAGAGGGGAAAAAAGCAATTAAGGTAACCATAAGACTGCTACATCTTGTAACAGGGAACATAAACCTTATTTGCAAAATTTGCATTATAAGCTAGTAAAGAGGCTGGATTTTGAATCCAGTCTCAGCTCTGCACATGGTTTGCAGTGGTGACACTGGGAATCTGCTCATCTGTAAAGTGCCATTTATGTGAATGCAGTCTTCTGTAGGTCTGTGCAAAAACAAAACAGAAGAAACTTTTAGTCGTGTGATTTTTGATACAGTTATTAGACAGTACCCAAGAAATCAATGCTTTAGCACACTTGTAGTACTTGCCATATGCAAGTGAAAATGGATGTAGTGGAGCAAACCAGAAGACTTGAGAGAAAGGAAGAAAGAAGTTAACATGAGTGGAGAATACAAACATGAAAAGCAGGCAGCAAGTAACTAGCAGCTTTTTCTTCTGTTGAAATCAAATATTTAAAATAGATTGTGAGATTGAAAAACTCAGGGGGCTGACAGAAGGAGCAAATTCCTGTATGAACATTTTAAAACTAACATGACTTTTCTAATGAATCAGTCTGGAAGCTACTTTCATGCAGTATTTCCAATGATACATATAGCTGTGTGTGCATGCTTGCGTGTGTGATATGTATGTGATGGTCTGAAGACATTGTGGAACAATGCTGAATGGTTCTAATGGCACTACTTTAAAATAAATAAAATAATAGATTATCTAAGTCTTCTTCTTCCTGACTAGAACAGTGGCACAGCTTGAATTTGTGGGCACATCTAATAAGTGTATATTTTGATATACTACTAACTCTTTTTTGGAAATTCCACCTTCATGGCTGCTGAGCTTGCTACTTTTAAGAGGCATACTTTGAAGGCTGTCCTTGAAACTACTTTTTGTTTGTTTGTTTGTTTTTGTAATCCTAAATGTAATTCATGGTCAGCATTGCTTCTGAGATGGCAGCATTGGAAAGACCAACTTGTTCCTGTAAGATGTGCTTGGTGCCATGCAGGAGATAATGAAAGGAAGAGGAGGGAGAGTGATAAAGGGACAGAGCATGCAAGGAAGATTTGTAGTCTTTAACTTGACGTGGATGAATGAGTCATGGCTCTCCATATTTCAACTTGATGTATGAATGTCAACACCCTGGGAATAGTTTGGGTACCCAAACCATAAAGCCAGGAAATTCAGGTTATTTTCTGAGCCATACTTCACATCTTTGTAGGGAGCTGCAGGAGAGTGCTACAGTTTGTGCTGTAAAAACATGAGTTCTCTGAAACTCCACAAAGTGCGTATCATGACAGATTTGTATAGGTGATTTACATATTTACTAGTGATAAATGTTTCATTTTCTCCCCCTCTGTGTTAAATATACTTTAAAAGCTTTATGGAGGAAATCCAGATGATAAGTATATGTACTATAACTGAGTCTTGGTTCTTTTGTCATAGTACAGATTTAAGCTATTCTACCAGATATACTGCCAATGACATATGATGAAAGTAACTCTAAAATTGTGATTTTGTTATGTGACTATAATACAACTTGTCTTTTGAGATGGCATAACTTTTGTCTTTTTCTTAACTCTGCAAGAAGTTCATTTTATTGCGCTGAGGCTGTGATGTAGTAAATGCCTTCTCTTGAAAATACTGAATTTTCTAGATTACATGCTTCATAATTTCTTCTGAAGAGTGTACTGCTTAGTTTCTCTCTTAACAGGAAAGTAATAGTCTTTAAGGATTGGGGTCCAAAAAAGCAAAAATTGGCTAGTAAAAATTTTCCTTTTTGGATGCAGAAGTAGGTTTTCAAAATATGTGTTTTGATGAATCTTCATATATTAAAAGAAATTGATGATTAGAAATGGAGTAACAATCCAGTGAACTAAAAATTATTGCCATGCATGCAGAAAAAAGTCTCTCAAAATAATGATTTGTTGCTTACATAATGTTTAAGTAATAGGTTTGCTCATATCAATGAGAATATTATTATGAGACTAGAAAGAAACATAATGGTGAACCTGTGTCTCAGAGGAAATGACATTGTTACTGTTCAATATGTAAGATACAGATACTATTATTAGGTGTAAACCGTTTTAAGAAAGATGATAGTTTGCTTATAAAGTAGCTTAAGTATCTTTTGTAAAAGTTGTATGTGTGCCTTCTGAATTTGCTGTTTTAGTAAATTAAAGGTAATCTTCAGTATATAAGCCCATATCTTTCTAAATATGTTGTTTCTCAGACAGTAATACAGTGTTATCTGGGAAGTTTATTATTATTATTAAGCTATGTATGGAATACAGTCTGTATATAATCCCCTAAGAGTGATGAGTAACACTACCAGAGGCAAGCATTTATTAACAAAATAGGGATTTAAGGAGAGCTTGAGATGAAGAAAAGGTACAACTTAATTAAAGAGAAAATATTAAAAGGAAGAGCAAAGAATTAGTTTTCAGTCTTGTCATGCCTATATTAGTTTCTAATGCAATTCAGTGTTGCAATTTCTCTTCCTTTTAGGACAGACATTCATCACATTTTATGCAAATGTTACCAGAGAGAGTTATTTTGGAAAGAAAATAAAAAATATATTAAGAAGCCATAAAAAAAGATGCCCTGCTTTCTGTATAATGAATCAGATAATATAATGCCTTTTTGTTAACTGTTTTTATTCATTGAAACTATGTGAAAAAGAAACAAGCAATCATTAGCTAAGGCTTATTAAATCTTCCGAATGTTATTAAAATAGTTTAATTTAGTCAGGCATATCTGGAAAAAACAATGAAACAACCCCCAATACACAAATTGGAGTGTAGAGCATAAAAGATAGCATGTCAGTTAAAAGAAAAAAAATTTTTGTGTTCTATCACTTCATCTGCATCTGGAGCTAAGAGGCAGAGAGTTCACGTAATTTGCTGTAGTTGGTTATAAAGCAGGAGTCCACTTGAAGTAGAAGTGCTGCTTTTGGTTTTGAATTTTTAAAGTAAAGATGAAGAAGGCTCCCTGAAGATAGAATCTCATTAAGAAAGCCAAAGACTTTTTGGAGAATACGTTCTGTTCAGGGTGGTTTCTGTTCCCCACTTTGTATGTCTCAGAGCACACTGGAGCTTCTAATGAAAAAATAATACAGTTCATTAATCTGGAAAAACTTCTGAAAGTAGCTACAGTCTCACAGTATTCTGGGAATTAGTTCGAACATAATTGGTTAGATGTCAATATTAAAAAGCACTCTAATGAAAAAGAAAATGCTCAAGCTATGATAGTTTGCTGCTTCTGATGAAAAATTTAATGAGGCTGAATAATTAACCCCTTCCCTCTTCTTTCTTCCCAAACTGGCAATTTCCCAATTTCTGCTTTACATTTGTTGTAAATATTTTAAGCAGTAGAGTTTCCATCACTGTAGTAGAAAGACTACACTATTGTCTGTATGTTGCACTACAGGTAGTTTGCTTTTTTTTCTGTAATCCTTTTTGCGTTCATGGCTAGATTACTCAAGAAGAGTATTTGTCAGTTGTCATGCCCCTCAGCTATCGCTTAGCTGAACTGCGCTTAGTGAAGTCTAATCTCTCCTGATAAATCCACTGACTAGTGTTGCACCAAGCAGCACAGGATCTGCCATTCACATAATGGTTACTGTAATTGGCTTAATGTGACTTCTTCTAACCTCAGGTTGAGAACTATTTCCTTCTGAAATGTGATCATTGTCTAAATACATATACTTTCCAGTCACTGAGTTGACTCTTAATCACTTTATTTAATAAAGTTATGAAGCACATGGAAGTTTTTTCATGAAGAACTTATAAAAAAAAAGGCATCATAACAAAGAACAAAACAACACACACAAACAGAAAAGACACAAACCCAAATTGTGGACATTTTTTTCTGATATCTAAGTCGCCATCAGTTTGATATGGTATGCATGGTTAAATATATTGAATTCTAGGTGAAGTACAGATAGATGAGAAATGAAACTCTTAGACTAGTTCTTTAAAACACAGTAAGTTTTTGTATAATAAACTCAACACTGAGTTTTCAAGTCTATCATCTATGATTTTTTCTTTTATTTTTTTGTACATATGATAGTTTTTTAGGTTCTCATCCAAGTTTCTTACATGGCACATCCGTATCCTACCCCTTTTCTGTTTCAGTGGGCTAATGGATGCTATATGAGATGTTTGTCCCTGCAGCCTGGGTCTGTTTTAGCTGCCTGTTCAATAACTGCTTAATATTCTGGAGAAGAAACATGCTTTTACTGCCATAGGCCTCCACCTGCATCAAGAAATAGTGGTTCATCCTTTTTGTCATGTTGTGTTAATGCACTTCCAAAGAGAAAGATGAGCCACAAAGATGGTCTTATTTATCTGATGCTGTCAACATCTAAAAATTTTTATCAAAGATGAATTGAAATTAGAAGACAAACCCTGAATCAGTTGGATGCTTTTGTTAACAATATTCTAGATCTGTATAGGTTGCAAACCCTGAATATCTGTCACATCATGATGGTGATGCAAAACTGGATTTTAATATTCAGCTACACTCCGTAGAGACATTTGGTGCTTCAGAAGACTGCTGTTCTTCAGAGCCCGCGGCCTCAAAGATAACCTGGAATGCCAGATGAGGAAATTTATAAAGCCGTCAGTGGTTTGCTGTGCTCTACTTCCCAGGCTATGAGCCACCTTGTCACGTGTAATACTCATGATATCATCCAGTATGTGACATTGAGGAGTCACAATTTTTTCTTCATTTCATAAGAAAGTTAAAAACTTTTAGTGTAAGCTTAATAAGCAAAATATTACACATATCTATACAATCTCTTAACAGGAATTCTTGCTGTTTACCTAATTCCATTTAATGTAATAATTCTATGATTTTTTTCTTTGCATCATGGTCAAGAGAAAGATAAATCTGAATCTTCATAGCAGGACGTTTAGTTTAGTTAACTAACTGTTATAATAACAGTGTATTTCTGTTTGATTTTTCCATTGGGAACATAAAATTTCTGGGTCCAACCTTAGATACATTTAGCTCCTGAATTTAATGTCATGTTTCAAGGTAACACTGCAAGTGCTCATCGTTTTTATTGGATAGTAAAGGAGGAAGTAGTCTCCATGAGACGTTCCTAGATGGGCTGGGGTTTTTTTGCATTTTAATTTATATTTTTTTATAAAAATTCATCTTTCTTCTTTAATATGGATTTTGTAGTATCACCTTCTTTGGGCAGCACAATACACTGAGACTTCCTCTGTTGCATTTGTTAAATTTTAATATAGATCACAATGATGGGGCTTTTGCCATCATGGAGGCAATCCTTAAGTTTTCTTTCCTTCTATCTTGTTGGAATTACACCTAACTCTTCAGAAGCTCGTGAATGTTACTTTCATTTTCTTTTCAATCTTAAAGAAATTTGTCTTAGTTGCTGTGGCTGACACAATATGCATTCAAACAAAATGCCCAGTGCCAATTGTCTTGTGTTTAAACAACCATGTTAAAATCTACTAAAAAAAGCTATAAAGTGTGTCTTGATCTTATTTCCTTTTCAGAAGATTCTTAGCTATTAGGTAGATTAGCCTATAGGCTTTAGTTAAGGAATGATACCTAATCCTTAAATTGGAAGAAGTGGGAAGCAGAAGATGAAATTGAGTTAGGTGAAACTTTCTTTCCATTTGGTTTGGAAGAATTTTTAGAAAACGTTACTCCCTTTTCCTTCAGAAATATGGGTGCCTGTTAGAATTTCTTCTGAGCATAATGCCAATATAGCTTTGTCAAGCAGATCTGGTAAGAAAACAGATATATGAGTTTTAGATTAACATAAGATATTCTGACATCCTTTAATGATTCAATTGTAATGAAGGATGTATTTTTTGGGTGATGGGGAAGTTTTAATGTAGATCTTTGTTAATTCTTACAGTTACTATACATTTGTAGTTGATGGTTCAAGATCTTATTTGGTTCTGTTTTATATGCACAGCCCATTTCTGCCTCCTTTTTGCTTCTACCAAGAACAATGTTCTATGGAATTGAAGTAATGAAAAATGCTACTTGCTCATGTGGTTCTTTTCACCTCTGAGATGGCTTGGTTTTGTGAAAAAAAAAAAAAAAATATTTCCATGCAGTGTAGATAAAAAGGAATTTACTCCTTGTGGTAAGAAAGAAATCTCTGTGAGTTAAACTTTTCAAGTATAGTACCTGTCATTTTGAAATCTGGTAGATGAGTACCCTTGGCTTGGCTGTTGGCAATGATTTTGTATTTAAATAAACTTTTTGTAGTTATTTTATTTTCAAAGCAGAGAATGTTATGTGTGTTTAAAAATAACCGGTTTCAAGAAGAGTTTCAAAATGAGAACATACTGTTTAAAAACCTTGATAATGGAAAAGCTTTCAAACTGAAATTTACTTCATGGTAGCTGCTTATGAGACCGGCAGTTCAGTATGAGTCCAAGATTCTGCTTTTATCTGCCATGATAATAGTGCATCAATCTGCAGTGCTGGTCAAGATACAGAAATTGATCCTAGCAGCATAAAAGCAACACCCATTTTAATTTTAAAGGTCATGCTTGTGCAATGCCTTTTGATGAATTAGTAATCAAGTCATTACTTTTTCATAGTTTTGGTTAGTCTTTGTTTTTGTGAAGTATTAAGATGATTTTATTTTTCCAATTTAGTATCCTTATGTAGCTTTTCAGTACAATTTGGGAAGGTAAACAGTCTTTGTACTGCAGAGATGTAATGAATGTATGAGCATTCTTTCAGCTCTATGACTGCCTGCAGTTCTAATGCCATCCAACTATTCACACTAACTAACAAGATAATTTTGTAGTTTGTTTATGAACAGGAGATTGGGTAAGGCATTTTGAAATATCTATTCTCTGCCCAGTGCAATTAAGAGTTTCTTTGCAAATTATTAGTCTGTTTTATTATTACTCATGTGCTTGTAAGAACACATTTCACAAGCATAATCTGGTGTTTCTGTGTTTTTAGAATATTCCTAAATACTTTGTGGTGATTTTTAAGTAGCCTCTTGGAAATGCCTATATCACTGTGGTGATGCTACAGAATTACTTAATGTAGTTTTCGTTACTGAAAGATCTTTGCTGTCTGTTTCTCAGTGTCAGGATTTCTAACATCCTGGCAGATTATTGCAGCTCAGCAGATGGTTTTAGACTCGACCTTTAATCAGTAAACTCAAAGTTTGGAGTTTATCTGTTTCATTCTTAGCTATGGACTAAAACTGGGACAGATGGATTCACCGTGTTCAGGGAAGTTGCTATAAAGAGTGCTCTTTGGGGGAGTACATGTTGCTGTGAAAGGCAGCTAGTGCTGCTGACGTTTTGGATTGTTGTACTTGAGTTTTAATGTCTTTATAATCCTCATTTATGAAAAAGGCAATTTTATTCTGCTTTTTACAAAAGCCCTTTATAATTTTCAAAGGCAGGTCAACTAATTAACCTCGTGTAAGAAAAGATGAGCACCTGAGAACAAATAAGGAAACAGATATCTGTATTTTGCAATAAATGTATTAAATAACAACATTCTTTCTTGTGGGTTTTCAACTTAATTACATATTATGTAGTATTTTTATTGCTTATATTTAACTTTTTCTGAATATTGGAAACTTTCTAAAAATACATTTTTGAGGAGTTTACAATGTCACAAAAGTGTATTTTTAAAAAAATGTTTGTTTATGTGTGCCAAGTTCTCAACTGCAAAAGAGATTTGTGGGGTTTTACTTTTTTTTTTTCCTTTGAGAATCACATATGTTAGAGCTGTCAATACAATGGTTGGTTATAAGTAAAACTCACAGCACTATTAATACTACTTTATCAGTATGTTGTTTTCATACAATATGTTCTCTTCATGTCAGAGTATTCTGCCATTAGTTCAATGGATTTGGTGACAGGTTGTTATAACTGCATTTCAGAATATAGAAATAAAATCATGATCTCCATAAATACATATCTCTGTCAACCAGAACTAGGTTACTCTCTCAAAGTAGAGAAAACTTTCTTCCTGGCAGTTTTTTAAAAGTTTGGATTTTGTTCTTTTTTAGAAACAAAGTTTCTAGGTAACAGTAAAAAACTAGCATTTTCTGATCAAACCCATATTTTTATGTGTGTTTCCTTTTTAATACCTTGATGCCTTCCAGTATGAGCTTAATTTCATCATCGTAGATTTTGATTCCTGAAGTGATCTATCTTCAAAGCTTTTGCCACTGTTTCCCAGAGGAGAATGATGGCTGCTGACCCTGCTTGAAAGTGTAACTTGAAATGACACTTTCTAGATTTATTCCTGGTGTTTGGAAATAACATTATTTTACATAATGAAAAAAGTAATTAAGTGCTTCCTAAATGAAAAATACAAAGCTTACATGAGCCTTTCTGTCTTTTGGGCAACATTCCCTAAGTAAGAATTTATTAATGGTAAATCATTTTGGCAATTATTTCTGATGGATTGGACTAATTATTAGTAATGGTTGCATTTCTACTCCCTCTTTCTTCCCCCTAAGTGTAGTGTCTTGGATATTCAGTGTTTAGAACTGCATTAGAAGAACAGGCCATATGGTATTGCTTGTCTTCCCTGATTGAATGTAACAGCTGTAGCACCAGCTGTTACTGTGCAGATTCCTGAGTAGACTGTATAGATTTCATCTGTAAGTGCCCAGGCATTCACTTTCATATCTGTTTGCAGGATGGATTGTCTGAAAATTAGATTATGACTTATATGAAAATATGAAAGACATCCATACTTGGATATTGTTTAAAAGTAAGAGTATTTTCAGCTAGCAGTTTGAAACTTTATGTGCAAAATAAAAGCACAGCATTGTCTGGTATTTTTGTAATGCATAGACTTTGCTGTTGTTTTTGTAAAGTTGCACATGTAGAAGTAAGCAATTGTATTTCTTAAAAAAACCCAAACCCCAAACCTCTATATGGAGTCAGGTTACATGTATTGTGTTTCCTTGTAATATAAATGACTAGATTGCTTAAAATTTTCATGCCTGAATGCTTCACATTTATTGGGTTTTTAGAATTACTGAACTATTTTAATTTCATTAAAATAACAAAATAATGCTTTTCTCAACTTGGTTACAATAAAAGCTAAGAGGCTTTTAGTGACATTTAGGAGTTCTTTAGTAGCTGGATCAAAATAACAAAATAGTTTTCTGTGTCAGAGTTTGGATAGCATTCCTACTTATTTATTTAAAGTTTCTGGTAAGTATTTCTTCTATTGCATTTTGCTGGTGAAAGCAAAATCAGCAGAAATAAGCAGGGACTTTGGAATGCTGGAAAGAGCAGGGTATTCCCAGAAGACTGTTAGAGCACCAAAAAAATCTTGAGAGGCAAAGGTTCAGGGAAAGAGTTTGTAGTCTTAAGTAGTAGCATATAAGATGGTGTTCATAGTCCTATGAGAAAGACTATACCGTATATCACTAGTTTATTAGTGTCTGTTCCATCTCCTTTTGCCCCAAACTGGTGTATGAGAACCTTTGTTCCATTCAGGTGGGAAGGCCTTTGATATCACTACCTTACAGGTACGTGTGAATTTCCTGACTGCTCTCTGCCCACCACAGAGGAGGTGGGTGGTATCAAACATTCACAGTCATTCTAGTTGGATGGATAATTGATGAAATTGCTTTTCAGATCTGATGACAATATAATACGGTACATGATAACTGAACTGAGTGACCTTTGCTGCAATTGATGTTGGCCTTTCTCCCTTTTAAGTGACCACCTAATTTATCTAACTTAGAGGAAGTACTGTGATTGCTGCATAAACTGTCTTGGACAAAGATATCTACCATTCATTCTGAAAAGGTTGAGTGGACACTAGTGATCAGAGAAGGTCAAAGAGCCTGATTTAAGATTGTTTAAATTTAGTGCTGTTTTTCAGAGGTAAAAGTACATGATGTAGCCAAGTATCTAAGTCCAGTGTAGGTGAGTCTGGTGGAAGCAAACCAGTGGCATAGAAGATTTAGAGTGTCACCCAGGCTGTCAGTTTATAGGTGTTAGACAGAACCAAATACAAGTTTTAGCCTTGTCTTCAATTTTAACAGAAGACCTATAGTTATTTAGTTATATCATACAATTTGTGTACATGTAGTTAATATTTCATAGAACCAGACACAAATGCTTATCTTTAGTGAAAATGCATAGATATTGATCAATTAAAATGTGATATTTAGGTTAATTTATACAGGCTATTTTCTGAAGAGTTTCTGCTGTTTCAGAACTTGCCTCATTCAAATGGCATTAACTACAATTTCTATGCCAAAGCTCAAAGTTGTCAAAGATAAATGAAGAACAATCAATCTGCATGCTTTTCTTCAACATATATTGATCTAATCCATGAAGATTCTTTTCTGTTTGATTATTCTGAATCTTGGAGTGTTTCACCAGGAGAAGACTAACACAGTGATTTTGTTACCTCCTGCTTTTTCTGTTAACTTGGTCACATTGGTCCATTACTTGTGATGTGTGCATACAGAGTGCACAGGAATTTCTCACCTACTTAGAATATTATATAGTCTGTTGGGATTTTTTGCCATGGATGAGAATCCCCCCTCGCCTCCTTTTTTTTGTTTGTTTTTGTATTTCAACCTGAAGCATTTGGAGATAATTTTTTGTTCATTAGATTTAGTTCTAAGTCTTAACCATGGCTGTTGTTAATTCTGGGGGTTAGCAGAGTGACACTAACATTGAAATGGATACAAACATTGTCTCAGAATCGTGTGACTGAGTGTGATCTAACTATGAGTGTGTTCACAACTCTGCACTCTAGGCACCCAGTTTTCTATTTCTTTAGAAGTTAGTTTGTTTGAACAACTAGGGATATCAAATTACTTCAAATCATTGAGGTTATGTAATAAACTGGTTTTTTGTACTTAATTAGGTAAAGTTCAGTATGCATTTCTTGTAGCATTGATGTGCTAGAGAAGGGCTATACATAATTGTGAGATTCGAGTCTCCTTTGGATTGTCCTAAATTAACCTGTATGACCTAGACATAGAAATGCAGCCACTTTCATTTCTCATCCTTATCTTGGTCAATGATGAGACATATGTAAATACAGGGCACTTTAGTCTGTGTTTTAGCATGTTTTAATTTTACATCTACTCATTCCATAGGACGGTAGTCATCATTCCAGGGGATAGACACATGTGCATGTGTGTCTACATATTTATTTACCCAGAGCACAGTGTGACTTGATTGAAGTTTCATTACAAGCTTGTTAACAGCTAGGTTAAAGAGAGTGTGTAGACTGTCTGGTAGTTAATTAGTTCCCATCAGCAAAATTATTAGCACAGTAGGTCAGAATTACTCCTGCCAAGTGAAAGCTTCAGTAATCAGTACAGTATCTGGGTCAGAGACCAATCCGATCATAAAAACCGCGATTGCTTGGGCCCGGAGGGTGCAGGGTCAGAGTCAGTGGTACTGCCAAGCTGGTGATGTAGAGTTGCTCCTCTATCACTGATAGCATTACGTGCTGAACATTAGCAGTAGCTTTTTTTTTTTAAAGTTTTTGCTGACACTCTGGAATATCAGCCACTGTCAATAATAATGTTCAAGCATGAGGCAGCAACTTGCACCACCACAGGAGATGTATGAATTGGGATGTTTTTCTTTCAAAATATAGCACTAATAAGGATCCTATCACAGGAGATAGGAGTTAGCAGTCAAAATGCTAGAAGTTGCTCTCCAGTTAGCTAATCTGTCTGAATTTGCTCATAAATGTTTGTTCATATTTAATTCAAATAGAAATAATCTATTATTTTACACATGTATATACCTCTCTGTTCTGAACCTGTACAGGGCATCTTTAATGCTGAAATGCACTTGGCAAAGAAAGTTGACAAGGCTGAGAAACAATCCTACTGATGTGTCTTTTAAATGTCTGTTTATGCAGTTCACCTAAGAGTAATAGGACAGAAGGGAAATGAGACTGGGGACAGTTGGTATCTTACAAGTGGATCAAAAGCTTTTCCATTTTGTAAAGGACAGCTGTAGTATTGCTCCATCTGGGAAGAACTACTTCTGCCAATAGTTCCCTCAGAAATGTGGGAAGAATATCCTAGCTCAGTTCCAAAGCAGAACCACTGTCATACATAACACATTGTTTCCATCAAGGTTGTTTTCTTTCTGAGCATTACATGTGTACTCACAGGAGAACATTTGGTCATCTTCTGTCATAAACTGAAACACAGAGGTATGGTTTTCTTTCCAGGAGGGAAAGAAAATGTGAGCCAAGTTGCATGCTAGAAAATGTTGTTGATAGTTTTAAGAAAAGCAAAAGCATTTGGTAGGTGCAAGTGGGTAATTCAAGGAAATACTTCCCTGTTGAAAATACACTATTTTATTACTTTTATTCTACATATTCATTTAAAAATCAGTATTTTTTCCAATATTTAAAATAATGCTGTGAAAATATTTATGAAAATGTTTCCTGTGAACCTGTCTGCCTGTCTTACTTCTGTTTATTACTGTAGAGTAGAAATTTTAAGATGCTCCCGTGTCCAATTTTTTTCTTTACTGCTGACAGTTGAGACATCCCAATGCCTGTATATCAGTGCAACATCACTGTTTTGGTCTGAAAACTGAGAATTTTTATTACATTTACTATTAATCACTTCAGAAGAATAATATTTATGTATATTTTGGTTTATCCCTCTATTCTTTGTTTTATGCCACTTTGCCACTTTTAATACATTTACACACAATTCTTTTAGTTTGTTTTTTATAATTTTCTTAAAAAGTAGGTGAATGAGACAAATCAATTTGTACTGCTTTCTAGATAAGGTCAATAAAGGTTTCTTTTTGATCTATTAATAGCAGAGCAAGGTGGCAACTTGAAACTATTTTTGGCATATTAGGCGTTTGTAAAAGATTAAGTAAAACATATTTTGAGAAATCATAAGCCCTGTTTAAGTTAACCATAGATCCACAAAGACTTGAGGTTGGTTTATAATCAGTTAAACTACATAGGTGATGAACCCATTTGTGACAATATTTAAACAGAAAACTATGCTGTTACCTGTTCAATTTCATAGGCATTTTTTCTTTGTTACAAATAAATGTTCCTCAGAAAAAAATTTTCCTTGTCCTTTCCTCTGCATCAGCCAGTGATCTCTGCTGTACTTTGTGTTTTCAGTTTGCATTCATAAGTGTTATTTTTTTATAAGGCTTAAAAAGTCACATTAAAAATAATGGAAAAATAATGATTGTTTTAGTGCTCTTTGAATTGCTTTTGTAATCTGAAGCCACATGTTCCAATGATAGTGCTATAGTCTCATGTTTTCCCCCAAAACATATTTATGCCTTTTAAAAAAAAGGAGAAAGAAATAGATCTCTTCAGATATTCAGACATTATTATTTTACCCAGTTAGGTAAATCTCTTAAGTTTTGTATTTTCTTATGGTTTGCTAGTTCCAATGTATAATTCTAACACTCTAGGGATTTTTTTCTTCCCCATTTATCACAAATTTGCCACAGTCTTGCAGCACTATTAGCAAAATTTAGTGTAACATTAACAGCATCTAAATTAGAATGGTTTTATTTCAGATTGTATTTCCTTAATTGCTGCATAGATGCTTCGTTAACTGGTCTGGAGAATATAAATGTGTTATTTAGGAGACTTCATCTTCTAGTCTTAGTATCTTATATGGTCCCATTCTCTTCGAGTTGGTATGATCTACTCTCTGACACAGGCTTGTGTTGCCCTGCTTCTTGACCTTGCTTTTCTTACCTTTAGCTTTTTTTTGTCCCGCTTATCACAGTGCTGAAAATGCACTCTGCCGCTTTCACCTTCAAGGTCCTGTGCTGCTGGTGCTTCTTTCCCCTGTGTGAAGCTTCATTGGTTTGTTAGTGAGGAGCTGAGTGTTGAATGGAAAATGGGTATCATTCCTTTGTTATGTGTTGGGTTTTTTTCACCTGTTAGTGCTACAAATCAAGCCAAGGTCTCTTAAAGGGCAAAGTTTTGTGCCATGTGTCAAAGGGCATCTAGAATTATTTTTAGGAAGTGTACCTTCTTGGTTGTCATCCTCATATTCATCTAATTGCTTATTGTATGACTGAAATAATGGAGTAAACAAGAAATGTCTGGGTATTAGTGATACAGGATAGAACTATAGAACTCCTAACATATAGTTTGCACCCAGCCATTGTGAAAACAAATCTTTGGAATTGCTGGAATTGCTTTTTTTCCTACAGGCAGGCTTTACCAGGAGTTTGATAATGGATTACTCCAATAATGAGTAGTACTGGGGGAAAGAGCATATGCTGTAAAATTAATGAGTGCATAGTATAGTAATAATGCACAGAACTTATTATTTCTTACTAGAATTATTACTATTTTAAATATTGGTTGCAAATGTTACCATGATGTTATTTTAAACTTGTCTAGCCCTCACACTGCTTCTCAAGTACCAGTATTTAGTAAGTTTTAATTTTTTTATTGTCATTTTGCAATTAAATATCCAAGACCAAAGAAAATATACATCAAGTGAATTCTCAGAGAAAAATAAAAGTACAACTCCATTGTGGGCTATGAGTTTGCATGCTGGATCTCAAACCACTATTTGCGCCCATTTCAGTTTTCATGAGAAAGTGCTAAGAAGGAAAAGCCCTTGAATGGAACAACCAAATGGGTTTGCCATGCCTTGTGGTTCTACTCTTATTCCCTTGACATTTCTCTTTCCTTCCTCAAAGCCAGTGCTTCTTGTGGCATGCCTTTCTTCTGTTGTCATCCATTTTCCCTTATTTTGGACCTAATTGCATTAAATAATCAAATGCACACTTTAAATCTGGAAGACACTTCAGAGACTAAAATATTCCTAAAAAATGTGTAAATGTGAATATCCAGAAAGGAAACCCACAAACTACTGTCCTTGCTGAGGTAATCAGGTAAATGGCCCTTGCATATACTGGCCCCACTTCAACATTCTCTTTCAGTTGTATATCAGTTCTTCTGCCTTTTTTGGCTGAATACCAATCAAATTTCTGTACAAGTCTGTAAATTCCATCCAACAGCTGGGATAAAGGATTTGCCCTAAATTCACAGTTTATATCTAATCCTTTTTTATATTTCTTCTCAGTGTATGATCTGGTTCAAAATTAACCCAGTGTTTTGAGTCCATTCCTGACACTCAAGCTGTAGTGCTGAAAAACAGCAATTCAGAGATGGGTCTTGCTGTCCTTGCCCTGTGCCCACACTGATGAGTGATGCCAGCTGTTGAGTGAGCATGGCACCATGAACTCCAGTTCATCAGTGTCATTTGGGCTAAGAAATTACTCAAAGGAAATTCTGTCGGAGGCTGTGGGACCTCTGCTGGCTGCGTCAGGCAGAGCATCCTTCTTCCTCCCTCTCTGAGCCATTATGTAATTGTCTGCTGGATTTTCAGGCTCTTTTAGGGAACTGGTGCAAGCCAAGCTTTTAAATAGTTATAGTGGGCACTCAGCAATCTGTGAACAGAAGGAGAGCCCTGTGCTCTGATGTGACTGGTAAATTGCTGCTTCTTCAGGAGAAAAATTTCCTTCGTGCTCAAGTTGTTGCCCCCAGCTCCAATACCAGCTTACAGAAACCATAGGTTTAATTGAGCCATGGCAAGTAACTGCTACAAGACTTCTGGCAGCAATGGCATAACATCTTCCTCTACTCTACCTTCCCAAACTCTAAACTCTACTCAGGGTGCCACTGGTAGTGAAGGAACCAGTGACAGTAGTGGCAAGTGATCTGCTTTGTTAGACATTTGAGATGTTTGCATAAGTTGTATCTTCCTTTCTGATTTTAAGGTACAATTCAGTCACTATAAACAGCAGGTTTTGGCATCCAACATTTCTACAAATACACAGCAATGTACAGAATGTGAGAAAAATACTGTCAAAAACTGTTCAGGCTAATGAAACATGTAGAACAGAGAAAGAGAGATGAGAAGACATTTTACTTTAAATCCTGAGTAACCTATAAAATATTTCTTAATACTGAATGCATTTTTTAATTCAATGGTTTTGGCTTCAAAATTTTTTATCCATTTAATTACAGACTTCTTTTCACAGGGTGACCCAAATCAGATATCCAAATATTTGAATGTAATACGAAGTAAAATGTTTAATATATGCAGATTTAGGAGACGGGAAATATGGGGATACAATGAGAGAGAATCAGAAGTGGGACAAAAGAAAGGATTTGATCACTAAAAGATAAATGTTAGATAGAAAGGAAAACAGGAATTTGGAAATACAAAAAGAAAAGCAAAGAGAATGAGGAGGGTTAAAAAAAATCTAATGAAAAATTTAGTATTCAGTCTATTTATCCCTCAGGCTGCTAGAGTTGCTTTGCTCTGAGAGGTACAGAAAAAAGGATGAATTCTTCATCCCAATGTGTTTGGATTTTTGATGTGGATACCATGATGGCGCAAATTCTTTTAAGCTCTCTTCATGAAGATACTGACTTGAATTAGGTGACTCTTTTATAGAAATTATATTCATAAGATTGCCTTATTCTACAGTAGTATGGATAAATTAATTTCCTTTGTGTTGTCATGTAATATAGAAGTAGCACTGTTGGCACATAATGACGTCTATAGCATTCTGTGGTGCAACTGCACAGATAATGCAAAAGAGGATCCTAAAGCTACTATCCTGGTTACAACTTGTGGCCTGTAATTGGAGGTGAGTAGCTAGCAGTGTACCCCAACGGTAATACTGGGTCCAGTCTTGTTCAACATCTTCATTAATGATCTGAGTGATGGGTGAGAGTGCACTCTCAGCAAGTTTGTTGATGACACCAAACATGGAAGAGTGACTGGTATGCCAGAGGGTCATGCTGCCATCCAGAGGACCTTGACAGGCTGGAGAAATGGGCTGTCAGGAACCTCCTGAAATTCAGCAAGGACAAGTGCAAAGTCCTGCATCTGGGGAGGAACAACCTGAGGCACCAACAGATGCTGAGGCTATCCAGCTGCAAAGCAGCTCATTAGAAAAGGAGCTGGGAGTCCTGGTGGCACCAAGCTGAACACAAGCCAGCAGTGTGCCCCTGTGACAAAGGAGGTTAATAGTGCCCTGAGATGCAGGGAGGAGTGCTGCCAGCATGTTGAGGAGGGTGATCCTTCTGCTGTACTCAGCACCAGTGAGATCTCACTTGGAGTGCCGTGTCCAGTTCTGGTCACAAAGATGATTAAGTGTCTGGAGCATGTCCTCTGAGAATCTTCCTTAATGCATGAGTCTCTTTTTGTGCTACATACCGCGTATCTCTGTTTCTTGCAAAAAATACGTCAGTAGGAAAATTCACAAAAGAGTATTTGCTATTTGTTAATTTGTGCTTTGATTTCTGATGCTTTTCAATGAAAAAACTAAATCCTTGTTGAAAGAGATTTTGTGCAGCTTGAAAGGCTTGCTTTGGGAAAAAATGAATACACTTAATTTAAATTTAACCCTTTCCCTGCTTTCAAGGACTTCCTGTTAGTTTTTTTTCGGTGTCAAAATTCAGAGAATAACAAAGTAGTTGTATCTCCAGTAGCTCCTGTTTTGTAATTGATAAAGATGCTTTTTCAAAGTAGTGTTAGATTGCTCAAAAATCTGTTTATTAATAGTTGAGAAAATATGAATAGAAAAACATTGTTGTTGTCAACCACAAAGTCTTCCTTAAGTCCATAGTCAATTAACTGCTGATTTAAAACTGAGTTTAAAGAAGAAAAACATAGTTTATCCTCTGTAGATAGGTCCTGTATAGTTTTACCTATGTGTGTGTGTATTTATATATGCAAAAGTATAACTGTAAGTTGCATTTGTACTCCAGTGCAGAGGTTAAGGTTTTGTGGTTAGATTTTATTTCTAATTTGCTGTAACCAGCTTGCTTCCAAATTCACTGATCTCTCATTATCTTCAAGAAGCCCAAGTACTATTTTAGCAGGTGCTCAAATTTTCCTACAAAAAATTACATCAATATCCCCAACTGCAAACTAAGAGAAGGTAAGCACATTCTCCATTTATAGGTAGCACAGCAGGACTACTTTTAGATCAGAGTTTTAGCAATATGTTAATAAAGTAAAAAAGTTACTTCACCATTAAAAGCAGACAAAATAAATTCAAATAAGGAGTATAAATTATTGAAGTAATGATGTGACCTCAGATGTGTAGAGTGCATTGGAAATATGGCAAACCTATGCTAAAGTCCCTGCCTTACCTGCTTTACCTCCTGTAGTCTTTTGAGCTGAAAACAGAGAATTCATTCTCACTACCAGCTGTGGCTGATCCATGCAAATTTCGTCTGTCTAGTAAAATGTTTTCTTCTGAATCTATTTCTGATGCATGTGTATAAAAATGTGTGTACATATATATGCATGCGTAGAAATAGCATATTAAGAATAAGTTATATATCATCAATATAATGTACAACACATTATTATTTTATATATTACCAATACAATAAATTTATTTTATAGACAGCATAACATTATAATACTATGTACAATTTAGAATATGAAAAATATGTTAGACATGTTATGTATAACACATATGTACATACATGGCAACACTTAATACATTTTGGTTTCCCGACCAGTGCATTTGCTTTTCCTTGTAAACCATCAGCTGTTAGTGTTATAATTCTTTTGTATCGTCATAAATCTTTCTCATTTGTTTGTTTGAGATAGGACTAATTTAATTGCAAGCTTTGTGATTTGAAAGATCTGTTACATTTAGTAAAGTATTCAATTAAATTTTTCTTTCTAATGAGATGTATGCAGGTGCCAATTCTGTCTTCCACTTTGTTGTTCCTTCAATATCCTTCTGTACTGTGACAACACATCTTTTATCCTGATTGTTTGAAGTTTGGCTTCTGTCAGCCATCACTCTTGTATTGTGTTGAACTGATAGGAATCCCTATTATTGTCAAACCCTCTACAATACTTCTTAACAGGGGCTGTCTTATCAGACTACAGTGAAAGCTCAGCTGGTGTGACTTTTTTTGCTTCACAAAGCTCAGTATTTTAATTTCTAGCTCATTAAAAATATATTGTGATGGCAATTCTGACATTTGTAATGTATTCTTTGTTAATCTCTGAACATGCCATTCTAGGGAGCAAAGTCAAAGCACTGTAGAAAATTGAATTAGAAGGAACATTTAGTTCAGCCTTAGCAAGATTAATTTATCTTAAATCTATATTAGTAGAAGTTTCATGATATTCATGGGCAATCTGATAGTATGTTAACTGTCTTTCTTTTAAAGTGACTTCTTTTTTTATAATGTTTTCACTTCCTAATGTCTAAGCTAAGTTTCCAGAAAGCAAATGAAATTAATTTCATTTCCCATGGATGTGTTTTTTAATTTCCTTCATGAAGCAAACTCTTTTGTCTGTGAAGTCTGGTTTGCCATAATTACCTTTCTTTTTAAACCAAAGATACCCTTTTATTTTTTTTTTCAGTCTTGATAGTAGGTTTTGTGTGCTATTGCCCTTGTTATTCTTACTCTTTTGATTCTGTCCAATAACTGGGGTAAAAAAAAGTCCTAGATAAGCTTTACTTGCATGAGGTAATTTGATTTATATTTCTAATGGTAGTTGATGAAATAACTCTGTACAGAAATCAAAGACATAATTCTGAGATGTTTCAGAACTAAATAATTAATGGTTGTGGTGGTAATGATGGTTTGAGTTTTGAGTGTAGACACAATACTTTGTCCCACCTCTAGAAAGATCTTTTCTACACAAAATTAAGTAATGTCTTAATTTTCTTCACTTTAATAAAAACATTTTGTCAGCTTCCTTGTAGCCTTGACAAACTTGTCGCAATTAGATTATTTATGGTACTGATCTTTTTCTCTCCTTTTGGGTAAAAACTCATAGCAGTTTAACAAAGTTCTGGATTTGCCTGTCTGAACTAAAATTTCATTTCTGTTTGCATTCTGTCTGCATTCTTTAAAAAGTAAGGAAAATGTGATGGTGTGTAACAATGTTTCAAGATGATGGTAGTGAGAAAACAATACCGAGCCTTGTATTCCTGATTGCTTAAGAAAAAAGCAAAGCCAGACCATGTCACAGTGCCAAGAGCAGGCCTTAGGCAACCCTGGTGACTAAACTTGCTCCCTTCCACCTGCCTCGAGCATGATTTCACAGAATCATAGAATTTACTGGGTTGGAAGGGACCCACAAGGATCATCGAGTCCAGCTCCTGGCCCTGCACAGCACCATCCCCGAGAGCACTGTCCAAATGCTTCCTGAGGTCTGTCAGGCTTGGTGCTGTGACCACTTCCCTGGGGAGCCTGTTCAGGGCCCAACCACCCTCTGGGTGAAAAACGTTTTCCCATATCCAACCTAAACCTCCCCTGACTCAGCTTCATGTGAAGCTTGTTACTTGTCCTGTCCTGTCACTGGTACCTGGGTCCTGTCACTGGTCACCACAGAGATCAGATCAGTGTCTGCCCCTCCTCTGCCCCTCATGAGGAAGTTATAATTGCAATGAGGTCTCCCTTCAGTCTCCTCCAGGCTGAACAGACCTGGTGACTCAGGTGAGTCACCTCAGCTATTCCCCATACGGCTTCCCCTCAAGGCCCTTCACCATCTTCATTGCTCTTTGGATGCTCTCTAATAACTTTCTTGTATTGTGGTGCCCAAAACTGCACACAGCACTCAACATGAGGCCTCCCCAGTGCAGAGCAGAGCGGGACAATCCCCTCCCTTGCCTGGCTGGCGATGCTGTGCCTGATGCCCCCCTGGACACGGTTGGCCCTCCTGGCTGCCAGGGCACTGCTGACTCATGTTCAACTTGCCATTGTCCAGGACCCCCAGGTGTCTTTCCGTAGCACTGCTCCCCAGTCTGTCCATACGTCCAGGGCTGCCCCATCCCAGTGCAGAATCTGGCACTTTCCCTTTTTGATCTTCATATGGTTGGTGATTTCCCAGTCCTCTAATTTGTTGAGGTCTCACTGCAGGGCCTCCCTGCCTTCGAGGGACTCAACAGCTCCTCATAGTCTTGTATTCTCTGCAAACTTGCTTAGTATCCCTTCCTGTCCTTTGTCCAAGGCATTTATGAAGAGATTGAAGAGCCCTGTGGAACAACTTTATCATTCCCCTAACTGCCTCTCAAAACAAAACTCCAGAAAAAATGTAATAGGCAAAATCAAATTCCTGTTGTTTTTGTCTTCCAGTTCATCCTGATCTATTTGCCTGATAAGCAATGAAAATGTGCAAAGTCTTTTTGTCAGAACTAAGAGTCTTGTGAGTAATGCTGTGTAACAGCCAAAACCGATCTTTTGTTACTGCAGACAACTGACTCCAACAAAGCACAACAGAGTTGAAAATAAAACTGGAGTGGGAAGGGAGATCAGTATGTGCTCTGCATGGTGTTACTGGCAAGGGGAGAGAAGTAGCATAAACAGGAAATAGAAACCATTCTCTTTGCTTGCTTCTAGAAGACATGGCTTTTGAGTATCTTGTCTTTCACTTTGTCAAACCTGTTCTGTGGAAATGCCCAGTAATCCTAACAGGAAAATAAAATCTGTGGCTGGAAAAAGTGGAGCAAATCACAGTTAGATGACTATGAGGAGCTTCCCCTTTGTTTTCCACCATTTGCAGAGAACAAAAGAACTTCTCAGGGAGAGTTTTCCAAATTTAATTGGTATTGAGTGAAAAACTTGTGAGCTTTATGAAAAACTTTGAAGAGGAATATGATGATGCATGTGCTATGCTTTGAAGGATTATTTATTTCTACTTCATTAGAAAAATAGGCAATATACTACTTGTCAATTCAGCATTGCATTTTAATGATATAAAATTTAATCTTTCAATTGCTTTATACAGGTAGCATTGTGATTGATTACTGACTGTTGTGTCCATCAACACCATAAAAATATTAGTCAGCTTTCGTAGTAATTATCAGACCAGAACTAGTATATAAATACACCTATTCTAATGTTTTAAGTCACAGAACATGTGATGATCTCTAACAGTAATATGAATTACAAAATTTTAAATTATATGCACAAATTATAAAATAAAAGACATGGAATATATTTACTGGTATGTGTTGGACATTTGACTGAGGAAAAATGATCAGTCATGATAGAAAGTTGTATTCTCTGAAGAATATGTTTTGGACAGCATGTTTTATTGTGAACATGAATGAACAGAATCATACTGCCATTTTATGTAGTCATTAAGTAAGAAGAAATTGTTAATTTTTTTTCAGCAGCTGACAATGGAAGGAGAAATGCCACCTTGAATGAATTGTTTCCTTTCTGCAGCCTGACCTCCTCCTTCTTAGATGTGAAAGTGATAAATCACTGACTACAACAGCAGGGATCCTTATTAACAACAACCTTAAGCGTTCTTTGCAATCACTACAAATGCAAATGACACAGTAGAAGTCTAGATTTTCTAAAAATCTGAAATTTGCATTTTCTGCTAGCTAGGAAATTTGCCTAGATTGAAGGGAACCTTCAGTTGTTAGATCTTTTGGTTGGCTTTGGGAGCAGCATGGGTTTTAATTACAGGAATGTTGTATGCACATATGGGTGGACATACAAGGAAACAAGACTGTCAAATAGTAATTCTGTGAAGAGAATTTATTGTTATTGACCTTCTAGTTAATGATCTGTTCCTTGTATTTCTTAGAAAAAGTAAAAGAAAAAAATTCTTACAAAGTAGAAGAAAATGTGGGTTTGGTTTTCAGTTTGTGCAAAGTTTGTTTTTTCTTTAAAGCACTAGTTTTGGTTGGCACTGGTTTTTTATTTTTCTGAAAAAGGCCCACATCTGCAATGAGAAGTCCAAGCAAAGACTGTGACATGGTCAGAAGACACCTAAATAGGACAAGTTTAGCTTTTCTGAGAAATTTATAAATAATTTTGATTTTTACCTATGTCTTCTTGTAAACCTTTCCTAACCTTTTAATTTTGAGGATGGTAGCTTGGGAGACGTCTGTTTTTTAAGAGGAATACCTGTAAGGCAGGCCTGGTACTACAGGCTGCCCGAGGTATATTTGCATTAGTGTTTTAATTTGGAAAAGGAATGTGGTTTTTTGCATGGAGTTATGCATTGATCTCCATTTGCCATGCTTGCGTTCGTGCTGGAAATCACTGGGCACATATTAGATTCCTTTGGCTGAAACTAAACTGAATTGTGCTATTTGGGAGTGCAGTTGATTTGTCTCCTACTCCTAACTGGAATTTGGTCCATGGGACCAAACCAGAGCTAGTCCTTGAGAACATGGATTTCTGTGCTACATTGACACTGCTTGCTTGTGAACCTCAGTTCCACCCTGACAGTGTATAATATAGTGTATATAGGACTGGAACGAGGAATTCTGTGATCACTATTAACTTCTTCAGTTTCTGAGATGTTTCTTGTCACTTTTTGCAAATTTTTGGGTGCCTGCTATGTAGAATACATAAAATATAGTCATGTTTACTGGGGAACATATTACTTCCTTCAGTTGGTCTGAGTTTGTCTCTTGTTTCAATGTGTGTCTGTTCATCTGTGATTGCAAAAGCATGCCACCACAGATTGTTTTCCTCCTTTCCAATGTGGAACTCAAATGTGGTTAACAACCACAAGTGAAGGTTATTTCTGTTACAAATTTGATTTTAGCTGCCTCTTTGGAATGGGAATTAGAAATTTTTTTTTTCTAATAATACAATTCACTTACTAGAAATGTGTGCTTCCAGTTGACTTAAAAGCATACCTAATATCAGGGGCAGCACTGGGAAAACTTCTAATAGAAATTGCTAAGTGGTTCTGAGTTGCTGGTTTAAGGTGGATAGTCTGATCTTGTCATGTCTGTAGTATCAGATAATGATGTAAACACTAGCACAGCTATTCTCCATGCACGAACACAAACAGTATTTAGTTTGTATCAAATTCTTTTTAGAAAAAAGAAGAAACTTGCAGGTAGAGAATGTTGTTACTCACCTGAGGACACTTAGGTAAATTGGAAAGGGTGGGTGACACACTGAATGGTCCTCAAGTTTCTGAAGGTGCCTGTGAGTTGAAACTGCAATTCAGTGTGTCAAGCAGTCTTCTTCATTTAATATCATTGCAAATTCAGTGCAGTATGAACAATATGAGCCCCAGCATCAATCTCTGGGGTACTGTGCTTCCTGGTGAACACCAGCTGCAACTTGGACTACTGTTTGCCTATCTTTGAGCCCAGCGGTCCAGACAGTTTTCAAACCATCTAGAAGTCTGCTCAGTCCTCATCTTGTTACTGAGGATACTGTGGGAGTCAACATAAAAAGCCTTCTTGGAGTTCAACATAAGTCTTCTTGAAATCAAGTTTTATTGCACTGCTTTCTCCTCATGTACAGGCATGACCTTCCCTTGGTAAATCTATTTGGAACATTCATGATACTGCCTTATTATCCTTCCTGTCTGTCTATGTTAGTAATTTCTCAGAAGATGTTCTTCATGACCTTGGCTGTGACTGTACTGGAGCTGGCCAGGCCTCTGGGTCCCTGGATCTGCCCAGCTGTTACCACTTCTCCCATTGTCCTCCTCCAGTATTGTTGATCATAGACAGTGGCCTTGAAGGCACTGCAGCCTCTGTTCAGCCCCCGCACCTAAATACTCTCTACTTCTATAGGTTTTCATATGTCCAGTTTCTTTAATTAGGTTCCAGCTTGTTACTCTCCAGTTTCGGCTGTCACACTTCCCAAACCTTGCTATTATGGTCTGTGAAGATTGAGGCACAAAAGTTGTTGAACTGTGTCAGTCGTTGCCATGTCATCCTTCACTAACCAGCCCACATCCAACCCACCGAGTTGTTTGATCTTCCTTTTGCTACTGACAATGTATTTAAATGAGTGCATTTTAAAGATGTGACTTACACAGCCTATACATGTGGGGCTATATTTTGTATGGAGTACATCTTGTTTTGGAAATTTGTCAACATTTTTCAGTGTGTTCAGTCAATTCTACAACATATAACATCTATGTCCAGCACTCAGCACTTAACTATTAGAGTTAATATTATATTAAGGAATATTAGGGTAATATTTCACTTGTATACCTTGTTTGAAAGGCATATTAATATTTTTATACTTTATTGCTTCTCTTATCATTCCAATAATATTTTGAATGTCATACAGGTCTCATACTGTCGCTTTACAAAAGGAAATTTTCCTAGGTGAACATTCACTTTTCTTGTAGACAGTAATATAATAATTTCATTTAATTTGAGTGACAGTTGCATAATTCTGCTTTCTTGTCAAGTCCATGAAAATGGATGAGCAGGGTCTATATTCAAGAAAAGAATGTTCTTCAGATTTTGAGTAATGATAGTAAAAATCCTTTATTGTTCATATCTATATAACAATGGATTCAAAGGTTTTCTATTCTTTTGTAAATGAGAATAATAAGCCCATTTATAAAGTTCAATTTCATTTTATCATTGTAATTATTTCAGCATATGAAACTGGAACAGTAAAAATCAAGCTTTCAGGAGGTTTTTAGTGATTTAGCAACAGCTGCACTTGACTTATACTGCTGCTACCCAAAAAGGTTGCACTAGAATCCAAACAGAATGATTTGTATTAACCTTTTTTCTAATAAATATGTAAATGTGCCTGAGCTGATTGAATCTGAAAATTAGAATGCCTAAATATGATATGATACATATAGGGAGACTGAAGATTGTGTCCTTCAATATAAAATGAGAAAAGATAGCTGATGAAGTCTGAAGGGTAACCCAAGATTTAAATCACAACTATTTAAGTATTCTGTTCAATTTGTTTGCTATTTCAGTTACAGTACAGAAGAATTGGCTTCTGGAAAAAACTGCAAGAGTTGGCTGTTTAAGAAGTTTCAGGTTCATATGGGTAATTTTCTATTAAATCTGCCTGCCTGTGTCTCAAAAATGTCCAACCACAAACCAGGTTGCTGTAACATGAAGAAATTGCCTGCTGGTGTAAGAGGAACACACATGCTTTGCTGCTTATTCATCCAGACAGTCATGTAGTCCATCTTTTTTATTTCAAATGCTACAAAAGCAACACTGAAAAGAGGCGCAGTGCTCTGCCCACCAGCAGCCAAGCACCTGTACTACTTGTGGTGAAGCGCAGCAGCTCTTTGCTTGAGGGAATGCTTCACACAGGGATTGTAATTTGGTTCATGTAGATTTATGGTATCTGGGCATCGACCACATGCTTCTGTTGGTATTATTCAGTAGTTCTGTAGAGTAAACTCCTCATGACTGTTTGAAAGAGTAAACTTTACCATGGCCAGCTCTGCGTATGCACTCACTCAGACTTTGTCACTCTAATTGCTAGAGAACTGTCATTTCTGTATTGGTGATTTTTGAGTTAACACTGCAAGAGGAAAAAATGCTTTCAGAAGTTAAGGAGTTGTTTAAGCATCTCTTGTGCTGCATGAATAAACATTCTGACTGTGATGATGCAGTTGCCTGATACTGTCTGATCCTAAGAAAGAAAGGAGCCAGCCTTTTCAAATTTCAAAGTTCAAATTTCCTAGGCTGGTGTCTTTCAAACTGAATTGTGTTTGGTTTTGAAATTCAAATAGAATACAGTGTTTATAAAAAAATCTGGATTTGCTAAAACAGTAAGTTTTTCTGTGCTTACAAAAGGGGAATGCTGTGAATGAAAGGTGATGAACCCAGTTAAACTATGCATATTTAAATAGTGTCAGGATCAATTTCAGTAATCCCTTGGACTATCAAGAATTCTTTTCTTTTGAACCTTAAATTTTATTTATAACCAGCACTGGGACAATTTTATGAAGTCTAATTTCTGAATATTGTCATAGTCAATGCCAATTTAGGATGATTTGGAGCAAAAGGATGGAAAAGGGATCATTAACACACATGCACAGAAATCAATCTATGGTATCTGTTTGCCAACTGACCTCAGGCCAAAATAGATTGAAGATCAGAATTAGTCAAAAGGGAAATTCTGTGTCATTATGAAATGCTTCAACTTGTCTTCTAATACGTGAGTGATGAACCTTTAATTTTGAATTAGCGTGTTTACAGTTGCACCTTGATGTCTGAGTCAAAATTATACATGGTTTTGATACGCAGAGGTGATTTAGACTGAGAAGCAACTGTGAAATGTTCACTATGAATGTAAATATTATTTTAGTTCAAAGTACAGAGAAATAGAAACAAGTTTTCAAAACTGGATGGTTAATCTTGATCAAAAGCCAGCAGCAGAACAGGAATAGCTCCAGAATTTAAAAAGTTGCTTTCAGCCATCTGGTAGAAATTCTTCCCTGGAATACTTGGGCTTGTAATGTAAATTCTCATTTTGTCCAATTCACCTAACTACCAAAAGACTTCAGCAATATCTAGAAAGATGATGTGTTCTATAATTTATTAACAAATTATCAGTGAAGATGATGATGAATGGTTTTTAATCAGACATTTACAGGAGCTATAGCTTGAACTTTATAGTTAACCATGGATTTTGCATTATGATAATTATAAAATTAATGTTTGTTAAGTGCTGTTTTTCCCATGGTAACTGTTTCTAGTAGTGACAATTGTTCATCTATTTTGCTTCAGTTATTTTTCATTTTGCTTCATGTCCCAGCATTTTAAATTGTGGTAAATGTCCAGTAATGTTAAGATGAAAAGCAAGTTCTTATCTAGGCTTATGACTTAATAGTGCCCCAGCATTTTAATTTTATTGTATTGTTTTCTGTAGCTATATTGCCCAATTTTAATAATAGAATATGTCGATGAGAAGTTTTTTCAACTTTCTTCTGTAAGTAGAAAGCATATCTTTTGAACATTTTAGTTAATACTTGAGAAGATGGATATTTCTATAGAGTAAGACTGTTTTGGTATAGTTACTATTATATAAATATATTTGTGTGTGTATGTCTGTAGTTACATTCTGCTCCTCTCCTTTCCGTTCCAAAGTTTAAAAAACAAAAAAGCTTTCAGTTATTTCCAAATCATGGAATAATTGTTTGTTCTTCATATATAACACCTTCCTGCCCCCAATTTCAAAACCCAAAATACCAACCTACATTACCACTAATTCTTTTTTTTTGTTGTTCTCCTTATCCAACTGAAAATAGACAGACAAACAGTAATTTAAGTTTTAAAATCAGCAAACTTGCAGGTCAGATGCTGATGGTGTGTATCGCCTTAACTTCATGAAAGTCAGTTCTAACGGGCTGAGTTTAAGTAGCAAAGTATCTGGTCCATTAACTTGCCCTGGAGAGAATGGTCACGGGAGGGTCAGAATTAGATATCCTAATGTGAATGCACACAATTGGAAAACCATGTTTTTAACATGTTAAGTGAGCATCTAATAGGAACTCCAGCTGTAGGTAATATGTTGTCCTCTTGTGGCATGTATCGTCTCAGAGAGTATTTGTGCTTTCTGGTTATGTGGACATAACGTAGAAGAGTGCTAATAGTAACATTTCCTTTTGAAAAATCATTAATATTGTGTATACAATTCTTAACTCCCTCCTTTTTTTATATATATATATATACACACAGAGTTAATTCAATCCACATTTAACACTGTTTGATCATTTTAGAATTTGTTTTAGAAAAACCCCAGTGAAAGTGAAAAAATGTGAATTGCTATCTGTTGTAGTACAGAAAAAAATAAAAGATGAAGAAAATCTCTTCTTTGCAAGGTACACTGTCACAGAGCAAATAATCATATATTGACAGGAATAATTCATTCCACCATGCAATACATTTCTTCAGAGCACAACTGTAGACTCACTGGCTTCTGACGGAGATGCTCAGAAGTCTCTCCAAAGGCTTCAAGGAAGTTGGTGAAATAAGAAGGAAAATACTTTGCAAGAGAGAAAGAAAATTAAGCAATTTTTCTCCAAATTTGAAAGTCATCTTGCTATAGTACCAGCATCTTGTTTTGACATACAGCTGCTTTTAACTCCTGATTTGTGGTATCTCTTATAAAAGGATGTAATGAAACTTTGAGGTTTTATTACAGTTCATACAAGGTACAAGTCTATGCCTGCTCAGGATTCCTGTAGCATTGCTTTACACTAGTATTGCCAGATTCTGGCATTGCAGGATATTTTTGTGTCACAGTGTGATACATTCTGTACTGATATGTATTGACATTAAGCTAAAATATAGCAAAGTAATTTGGCAATATTCTCATCTCAAAGTGTGCAGCTTTTAATAATTGTCCAACATCATAATCAGCAGTAGTCATACTAGAGATACTGTGCTGTAAAATGAAAGTAAAATATCACTAACCAAATAAATACTTTGGTAACTTTTTCAAACAGGCAGGAAGATAGCTTTGTTTTCTTTAAGTTTTTCTAAATTCAGTTGCACAAACTTCTAAATCCGTTGATGCTGATAATAACTTAAGCATTTTTCTGAGTTTTGAAAACCTTTGCATGAGGATGCATTTGTACAGAGAGTTGGTGTTGCGGCGAGCTTGGCTAGGTGGTAAAAGGCTGCAACCTTCCCAAAAGTGCTCCTGCATCTGGCGGTGCTTCAGCGTGGTGTGTGGTGACCGGTGAGACAGGTATGCCGCCTTCGCCTCTCAGAGGTTTCCTGAGGTTTGCAGCTGACACCCTATCCCACCAGCGCAGGTGGATGCACAGTACTCGCACACTCATGCCTTAAGCCGTGAGTAAAGAGTCAGGAGGGGCTCTTCTGAGGTAGCAACAGGTTTATCGCATGTGTCCAGGGATCCAGGGAAGAAGAGCACAGGGGTGCACAAGGTTATATACTAAAACAAACAGGGGTGGAGAGAACACCAGGGACCAATAACATGAGGATGAGAGGGAGGAGAAAAGGTGGGACTACAGTACATACAACCAAGGAGGGTAGGTGAGGGGAGGAGCACGGAAACAAGGCCAACGAGGCACTGAGTGAGGGAGAACTCTCTAGAACTAAACCATATAAGGAACCTAGATTGACAGGGACAAACCAACTGAATGGGGGGACACAATTTAGCAGGGCCTGGATGGGAGAGACCTTCCTAGTCATCCTAGGGGGAGATCTTACTCTGGACCTCGGAGCCCTTTTTTCAATACAACACTTGGTTCCCCCTGGCCCACTGACTCCTCGGTCCCTTGTGTGGCTGGCCTGTCCACTGCAGCCTCTCCTGCTGCTGGCCTAGCCACCCCCACAAGTTGGGTTTTGATTAATCCTATTTCTACTGAAGTGGATTACATTACCCTCAATGGCTTAGAAGTGGATGCAGGATTTACTGATATCCAAAATTCAGGCTACCATTTGCCGAATTCCTTCATGGACACGCCCCATTTTTGTTTGTTTAGTTGCCTGTGCACAGCTGTTTGGAAAAACAAGTCTGTATCTGAATATTGTGAATATAGGGGGGACTAATATGGGATGAGATTAGGGTCAGGCTCAAGGTAAAATGTGTTGGGAGGAGTAAGGGAATCTTAAGTTTAAGTCTGGATGTTGTACTGAGACTTGGGAAAACAGGGCTTGGAAAAGCCCTGAGAAGGAAGGGACTGGCTCAAGTGGATCTGCAAGAGAGGTGAGGATGGAAAGGCTGTTGGATATGCAGGCAAGGACCTGCATGTGTGCAGGTAACCAATTAGGGCAGGAACATGTGCATAGTTTTAATAAATGAACTAACATATTTCATTGATTTTCTTTCTTACTTTTACATGTACATGTTGAATTAAGGCCCAAGTGGACATATTTCATTATATTTTATCTGTACTTAATTATTAGTTGATCTCTACTGAAAACCAAAAAATACCCCTTCCAAGTAGTTGTTACTATAGTTACTGCACATATTTTCCATATTTTTAAATCTCTATCCAAAAATTTGTGAACAAAAATTTGTTTACAAGATTTTAAAGCCATTGGAGCAGCATGGATGTGTGTCCTTTACCCTTGCAGAAGAAAGACTTGTGAATTGTCTTATTAGTCTCTCATTGACTGATTGCAGCAGTTGCTTGACCTTGAGAGAAATGGGACACTGCTGGCATTCTCCAGAGGCTGGTGTTATTAGTTCTGGCTGACCTCAGGGAACTGGGTGACCTGCATTTCACCTTCCAATCTCCCAATACCAAAACAAAGCTGTATTTTGCAACACAATGTGAATAAAAGACAAAGGTTGGTTGTTTTTATATATAGGGGAAGAGTGGAAGAGTCTGCTGTAGCTTTGATTAAAAAATGCAGTGAAATATAAATCCATCTTGTAAAAAATAAAAAGACTAGACTGCTCTACACGCTTTGACACTAAATTCAAACTTAAGGTTTTCACTTGGAGGAGAATGGGCATAAACTTTGCTGTGTATGCTACAGTTAGTACTGTTTTTAAGGAAGAGGATGGTCCATAGTGTTCTGTCTCAATTAGAGAATCATCTTTTCCATTCATGATAGTACATTCTGTGCAGCCACTACATGCATGCTGTTAAGTATTCAGTTTTAAAAATTGTGTGGAGTTTTTTGACGAAGGGGCTGCTGTTGACTTGAAATGTTAGGCCACTCTTATAAAATCCACTAATGATTCCACTAATGCTTCAGGAAAAAATTGTATCTATGTGACTGTTGCTATTTTCAGCTTACTGAAAAAAAAATTGATTAATTCTTTTCCTAGTTGCTATTGATAATGTTTGGGATAGAAGCTAAAAGTCTTTCAATTTGAAAAGAAAGAGCAAAGTCAAGCATGTTTTTTTTATGGTCAGTGACTTAGAAGTCATGCTTGGCTTGCAGCTGGGCTGATTCTGCATCTATCTCAAATAAAGAAGATAAAAAGTAATTATGGTGCTATTTAACATACCCGTCTTGGCCTCCTTTAACTGTAACTATCAGTCTGGCAGGACTCCAAAAGTTATTCAAATATGCATGGATCAGATTCTTGGGAATTGCTGTAGGCTGACAAATGTTTACCAGTTCTTCTAGTGTATAACTTGCAAGTGCTGTGAAATGCCATGTATCTGAGAGAGATATTTTCTCTAAGAAGAAATTCAGCCTTTCTCCCTCATTATTTTGGCTAAGGAACAAAGTAGTTGAAAACTGAACTACAGTAGTAGATTAAAGTTTTATGCGACACACTGAAACAGGCATGACTTTCAGACAAATGATGGATTAACACATGCCAAATCTGCTGCTATTTCATGTCTGTCTGATTAACAATTGCTATTTATCTGCGTACTAAAGAAACTTGATTTGATCCTACTGGTGGAAAAGCTGAGTTATGTGACTATTGTTTAGATACAAATGTCACTTTAGGTAGGTTGGCCTTCCTTCACAATCCCAGAGAAGGGAAGGCCACAAAAGGTAAGCAAACAGGTCTGGAAGGCAGGGGTATAGTGGTGGTTAACTCATTTCGGAAGGTCGCTACCTTTGTGTCTTCTGCGTTACCTTACAATGAGATCTGAAGCCTGTACACCTCCTTTCTGGCATGCCCTGGGAATGGTTCTAAACCTGAATTTCAATAGAGCTGTATACATGAAATTTACTGAAACGGATTCCTTGCTGTGAAATAAATGGTGTGTTGCGGCATAATGTATCACAAATACATTCCTGCTAAGAGACTTGTATTTTTGATACTTAGTCTGAAAGCTCTGTTATTTGTTTACATGCGTGCCAAGATAGTGTGGTAATTTTAATTGTATATACATGCTACATGCCTGGTTTTGTTCTCCCTTAAATCACATACAAAACTTAAAGTGCCTTTTCTTTCAGGGGTCATTGCTTGTATTGTTTAGAGTTCAGTGAGATGACAATCTTGTCAGAATATTGAAGCCAGAGGCATTTTCAGATGGGAATGGATTCAGCTAATCAAATGACAGTGCTGACTTTTTTGACACTGAAAAATTATGATATATTGTACTATAAATTGGGCTTTGGCTCAGTACCGACTAACACCCATAATTGACCTTGGGTCGACTAATTTTTGTAGGAGTGTGAGAGGAGGAAGAACTCCATATTTGAGAGCAACTCGTTATTGGAGGTTTGGAAGATTTACTAGCAGGTGGGGGTATAGGATGGAAAGAGTTATCTAATATTTGTTGTCCATAAAGTATATATATTATATGTTTTTCCATTAATAACCACTGTTTTCTGTTGTTTCTAATAATTTAACCTTTAGCTTTTATAATTTTAACCTCTGTCATGCAACTTTAACTTGGAATGAATCCAAGTTGCATCATGGTTAAGTCATTAATGATCTATTTCATAGCTGAAGCTGTGATAGGAAAGTAATAACTAAAAAGTAATTACAAAGGCATATGTTTCACAATTCATCCATGGTCTCAGAGCTGCATGTATGTGCAGATATAAAAAGTTGTTTTTCATCAAACAGTTGGTGACTTTGTGGGTGGCAATATTGTCTGGTCAGGCAGTCTAGAAGTGCTAAATATATATGGTGTTGCCTTTTGTAACTGTTGCCTTTTTCTACCTAAAATTAGAAGCTGGACGATGTTAAGATGATAAGGAAAGCGGATACCTTTATTTGGATGTCCTCCAAGGGTACAAAGTACAATGATCGATGGATCCCAGTAGCATGTACCACACCATACCCCCAATGGACTCTGATATTTTATAGGTTTAGCAAATTAACATAGTTGACAAAAATCTCCCAATTAGAAATACTGTTAATGAGGTAATTCTCCCCCTTGGTTCAGCTTCCTACTGAAGTCCCCCTGAAACTGCTAGCTCTGCTGTTGTTTTGGCTTTTAGGAGACATGGGACAGAGAAATGTCCCTGGTCCCCAGAACACTAGTGATGATAAGGTGCTTATTTTGACTATGGGATAGGGAAACTGCTAGCTAGGAATTTACAAGGTTATAGAGTAAAGGCTACAGGATACCAATATATAAAAAGTATGAAAGCAAAAACGCTACTAATATAAAATGCATAAAAGCAAAAATCTCTTTGACATCATTGGGATATAAATAAAGATATAAGTGAACATGCTTCTCTGGCTGTAATTTGTTCTTCCTTAGCTACAATTGTGTTTTCTGTCTCACCAATCCAAAAGTGATCATTTATGTTAGAAAACTTCATAGAAACAACTAATCTCTTTTGAGGACCTAGGAAACTCTTTGGTGATATTCGGGCAAGAATTGATTTACTGTCAAGTGGTTCATCTTAGACTAAGTAGAATTCTTAACTCAATATTTTAGAACTACATACACATGGCATGTGATCCCAAATTATAAGCCACACTTACGCATCTGGTAACTAGCAATGTCAAGGCTAGAGTTCTCCACACTGATAATGAGTATTGAAGTAGCAATGAAACATTGATGTGTGCATCCACACGATTACCATGAACTTTCAATCTAAGCATCTTCTTAATATTAAGAATAAGAACTTTGAGCAACAGTGAACAATAATTTTGGCTCTACACAAGCTAAATGAGAATTTCCATGCAAGCAGAGAGCTGGAAGATGTGTTTCATACCTTGAAGGATGGCGATACCCCAAGAATAGGAAGAGCTAATGGGTTGCTGGGTGCTTTTGGGACCTAAGAGCCCTTAGGATGACTGCTTTAATTATTTCATGATCTCTTTTTAGCATGCTTTCTCGCACAGCCAAAGACTTATGCTATGTAGTATCCTTCCTTAGGAGCTGCACTTGAAATGCCAAGAAGTCATGTGAAACTCAGGAGTCAGGATGACTGCCCTGCAGACTTTTGGAAAATCATATCTTTTCAAACAATGAGATAAAATACTAAAAGAGAAGCACCAATGTTGAATTAGTGTTGTGTAAGGCTTTGTTTCCAAATGTCTGTTTCTTCTTGGAGAAACAGGCTCAGCAGAAGTTGAATCTTCTTCTAAAAGAGAGTTCAAAGACAGTGAGTTATGCTGAGGTAAAAGTGCTGACGTGCTGAAAGCTGCAGAAGAATCCTTGGGGTGTTTGGGCCTCTGGTACTGGTGTATGTATTTTAAGTGAACAAAAAATAATTATCTCTTAGCTGAAGGATGTGCTTAGTACTGCAAACTATTCAGACACTGTGAAGTGTGCAGATACAAGAATTTGAAAAGCAGATCCAGCTCTTTAAAAAAAAAAGGAAAAAAATTGCATATCCCATTTGTGACTTTTAATACATGAGTAATTTTTTTCTGAAAGTCATATTTTCTGTGATTCTTGTTCAGCAACAGAATTGTGCGCTCCCCAGAGAGAACAGTCTTCCTAGGAAGCTGAAGTAGAACAGAAGAAATAAATAATTTCTTGGCCAAAGGCTCTGATACAGATAGGAAGCATAGAACCTATGCATCTGAGATTCCCACGAGCATGGAAAGTTCTTAGTTGTTGGCTTTACATAGATAAATTACAGAACCCATTGTTCCATTAAGTCTGGAACTTCATTCTACAGAATTAGAGTTCCAATGAAAAAGGTGGTCCTCAGCCTTCTTTACTACAGCCAGCTGATTGTTACTGACAGTCCCAAAAGCCAACTCTAGACCTCATATATTTATGTGTGACTTGGATGATGTAATGACTAGTTCTCTGCTGTGTCAGCCCACTGTGTAACTTGAGATGATTTTTGAATCTTCTTGAACATTCAATCTGAACCATGAGTATGGGGTCTGGGTTTTTTGTTTGTTTTCTGGTGGGTTTTGTTAGGTTTTCTAAATTTAATTTCTGATCTCATTTATGTCCTATAACCAACTTGCTTTTCTAAGGGCTTGGACCTTTTCCTTGCATTGGATTTACTGATTATTCTTTCTGTTAAAGATAGATGGATACTGGTAGTTTATCCATTCAGGTGTCATTTGTGACACAGAACTCCTTTCCAAAGCGTACTTATCCTGACTTTTCTACAGTGAACTGCAATTGTATAATCTGGCAAATAGGATGAAAGTATCAAAGCTCTGATATTTTAAGAAGGAATTGTGCGAAGAGAAAACACTTGGGTCAGCGAAGGGGTGAAGTAGGCTCTGAGAAGGATCAGACAGATACTTTAATACACCAAGGAAATAGTGCTTCAGCTTTTGACATAGGTGGCTCCAATAGCTAACCAAAGAGAGCATCTGGGGATCCTGAACTCACTGTGGAGAATGCTTTAGAGAAATAATGGATCAGAAACAAAAGAAAATTTTAAGTGTTGACATGTGTCTTTGAATTTCTGTATCTTATGTATTAAGTTTTCATTATAGCTGCATGTGGGCATATGTGTGTGCTTCAGCTGTTACCTAAACTGGAGATCTGAATCATAAGACAAGAATACTCCTGGCAGAAATGTAGCTGTGTCTGAACTACTCAGCAGGGTAAAGGGCTTGACACTGGCTGCAGCTCCTGCATGAACTGGTCTGTATGGTTCTTTTTCTGTGATAGCATAATGTCCATTTTTTACACGTGCTCAATGACTATCCAAACACAGCCTGACTTAGATGTCACAGATGTAATGACAGTATAAAACAAGTACATATTTTATGTGATAGACTTTACCAGCCCTGTAAGTCTATGATTTTGGTATGTGTAGATACTGGGACACAGCCAGATCCTTAATGAAAGCTGAAGACATGAATGGGTGGAAAGCTTTTAAGGGTTCATAACCTTGGAACTCTACAAAATGGTACAAACCCATAAAACAGACTCCAAAACTATGGTCCATATCAATTAGACTCAGTTAGACTAGTTGATAGAGTCTAGAACAAATGTAGAAACTAGTACCGTTCTGTCTACTGATTCTTACTGTTCTGTGACAGCCAAAGTAAATGGGGCAAGGTCTTAAGGCTCTTATCAGTGAAAATATTAGAGGATACTTATTTTACAAAACCAGGGGATGGAAGTCAGTAACAATATCTGCCCTAGAAGAAAGCATAAATAGGTTTTGGTTGCCTATGGAGCAAGCCTACTGACTGTATATATTAAAAAAAAAAGACAAAGTCAAAGCCAACTTTGTGCCAGGTGCTAAAAAACCAAAAAGGTGTGTAAAAGAAAAGGTGTCTGGAATCAATGATCTTGCTGGAGAAAAAGGAGGGTCTTGTAAAGAGTAAAATAAATGAAAGTTTACAATACACACTAGAGGGTGAAAGAAGGCCTCCAAGGAATATAAGGAAACTATAAAAATACAGTAAGAGAGAGAAGGACATTCTCTTACTTCATAGTTTCAAGTTGATTAATCAAAAACTGTATCTTTCCAATTTTCATAGGAATGGTAGGAAAAAGCTCCGATAGCATGAAGTAAATCAAAGAGCCTGGTTAGGAATGGGTGCATACTGCAAGTGGTGGAAACAAAGTCTCTGTGGCAGATGGCCTCATGTTTCAAACAGTTCACAGGATCAAGAGGTTTAGGCACTGAATCACTGCCTACTTCATTTGGAAAATCCTCATCGCTTCTCTAGAACAAGATGACACAGTGGAAATCTTCAGGGCAACCTCACAATACCCCTTCATTTGCCGTGCAAGTTTTGCTTGCTCCAGAATATATGGATTTGATCTCTAGTTATTAGTAACATAACAGTTTTTTATTCCTAACCCAGTCCTGAAATACGTAATTTCGTAATTATGCAGCCTTTGAAACTATGTTAACAGTGTGTATTTGCATCCTTACTATGCATGTTCACTCACACAATCCATTTTCCTTTTAATTGTTAAAGTTGGTAGAACAAAATTATTTCTGGAATTTGGGTTACTTTTCTCATGGATGCACTTAATTTCAATAAAGTCATTTGTAAGTAAAACCAAGAGAGCTACCATCAGTCATCCCTAATATATCAGTAGACATAAAAAGCCTGCAGCTGGAATCAGACTTGATCTGGTTGTTGATATATCTACTGTATGTGGGTCACAGTATGGCTACAATGAAGTCAAATAGTCAAATGATAGTGATAAGAGGAAGACTAATCACTTACCTAAATACAGTTGAAAGGATGGCTTATGTGCAAGCTATTGGTTTTCTGCCCCTTGATAAATGCATGTAACTTTTTTTTCTTTTTTATCCGAGGCTTAATCTGCTAATGGTCTTCACAGAAGGTGATTAATAAAAAGCTTGGTACAGATTTGATTGGACTTGTGTTGCAACTGCAGTGAGCATAGCCTTTGGGATAGAGTCAGGTTGTCAAATCAAAATGTAACAGTCATCTTCTGGAGTGTATTTTTTGGTAATAGAAGTCTCTCTAGATTACATACATTCAACATAGCCTCTTGTGTAGATTAATTACTATCCTAGAGCTTTGAAGCATTGTTTAATATAAGAAAACCATGAGTGCTGATGTTGAGTTTAGATTTTTCTTTGGTTAGAAAAAATGCATATAATGCGTATATGCTTTCTGAACGTAAGGTTGACACATGCACAGCTCAAGAGTGATCACAGCAGTACTGTTTCTGTGAAAGCTGCGCAAACACTTATCTGATACATGACTCACTCCCTTCTTTACCCTTCTTTACTTCCAAATTCAGCATTTTTAACTATGTAACAATAATAGTTTTTCACCTTTTTGGTAGTGCTTGTAAACCATTGAAGATTTGCATTTTGATTGCCACATGAATCACAGAATATTTTTCTCAAAGATTTAAGTTGGGATCTCAAAAAGTCAGCAGTAAATGCAAGCAACAATATTTAATGAGTACGGAAATGCCAGAAAAGAATGTTATTTGTAAAGAAGCATTTTTGCAGATGACTTTTCCTTTATTTAGCCTTCTGGGTATTATGATATTGTGATATGACTGACATTGTGTCTGATTTTGAACTAAATGAGTAGGTCACTGTAAAATTTAAAAAATGATGGTATGTCTAGTGATTTTAATTTTTTTTCCAATACAAAATGAGTAAGTCATGAAGCTCTTAAAATAAAAACTTATATAGCATGGCTACAACATTTTGACGTCTAATCAGATATCTAAATATCATGATATTTAGATTGATTTCACTATCAATATTCTGATGTCTGGGAAAAAAAAGAAACAAGTTAATAGAATTAACGACTGCAACTGCAAAAGAATAATGCTTGAAGTTTTGACTATTCAAGGAAGGAAAAATTTAAAGTGTAGTAAAAAATTCATATACATTGAATAGTTTCTGAATACCTTACTAAATAGTTTCTGAATATCTTATGTAGGTGGTATTTTGTCTTATTGCTGCCAAATTCGGGATCATGGCTAGAGGAACAAAATGTTAGGAATCTGGCTTGAAGGTCCCATGTAGCCACTGAAAATACAACATGAAAATGGTGGTTAAAATGTTGCTATTTTGTGTGGCAATATGATTGTATTACTCAGGCTCTTTCTTCATAAAGGAAACCAAGAGGAACTATTCAATACGTAAGACTGGTGCATAAAACATGTGCTTGTGAGCATCAAGGTGATGTTCTGCCTGCCTTGCAGGAAGGGCTTAAATGAGGCCAGTTTGCTTAATCAGAAAGTGAAACTTTAAAACAAATATGTTTCATGGTGTGCTTGAACATATCTAAAAAGGAAAGAGTCAGAACAATTTATGCAAAAAGAAACAGTGTGTGAACAGATAGACCGAAGATGGAAAAATACGTATATATATATGTATATATGGTAGCAAAGAGCAATGGAGAGGAAGACTTGGAAACAGGTTTCCAGTTTTCATACCGGTAGATGCAGTTAGGGTAAAAAGCCTAATTCTTTTAAGAAAACATCATAAATTTCAGAAATCTTTTAGACAGGTGAAAGGCATTTTTTTGAAAGAATACATGAAGTATTTACCTAAAGCAGCAGAGGTTTCTATTTGCTGGCATTGCTACATTCCTATTTTAGAAGGTCATTGCCAAAAAAGACCAAAGGCAGAAAATTGTTTCTATATTTCAGTGCTGTCCAAACTGCCCTGTAAAAACAAGTAAATTTGATTATCTTTCTTGCTTGGATGTACATACCTATAGAAGATGTGACTGTAATTGCAAATTATCTAGGAGAGACATGTTCTGTCCTTCGGGCCAATCTTGTTTGTTTGCCTTTTTTTTGGTATGCTTCACGTTGCACACGCAATCTGCTGATCCCTAATAGCATCTGAGCTGTGAGGCCATTGCACCCTTGTGTGTGGAATGTGTGCGTTGCAGAAATAACCTTATTGACTGAAAAAAAGGAAGAAGCAAAAGAGAGTTAAAATGATGATACGTATAAGCTTGTTTTCAGCTCTCTTACCCACTTGTCACAGAATGAAAAAAGAATTATTTTGGAAGCCAAGCAAATCTGCACCTACTTTAACTAGAAGGAACAAATTGTCATTTAAATGTATAAATACATCAGGTTTCATATTTTGCGGGGCTATCAGGTTAGAGATGCTCTCAGCTTCTGTAACTGCTTTAAAACACAAATTGTGTTCCCCAATACATCTTTTGTCACTGTCTTGCTGAGTGCTACCCTACCCACTCAGACATGACCAGAATCCCAGTATGCCTATTGGCAGCACTTTTTCCAAGTAACTCTGTGTGCCTCAGCTTACATCTTCCATATAGGCTAAGCCATAGCACCAGATAGAAATCCCTTTACAAATATATCTGCATTTACTGACTGCTCTGTTGTGTGTCTCTCTCCTTCCCATTGTGTCAAGGCTGTGGCAGCTCATTTTATAGCTCTGATTCTTGAAGAAATTTAAACCCCCCTAGAGTCTCTGCACATCAGAATATCACTTCCCAGTTTATCAAATGAGGAAGCCATTTCTGAAAGGAAGATGACATTAGGAATTAGAAAGTATTGAAGAGGCTGATTCAGTGCAGTGCGTTTGTCACAAGGCAGTTCTCTGACATGTTCCCTCTTCTCTGTTCCTCTCTGTGTTTTCATGTGCTCAACAGCTTCACCATCATCCCTCACAGCTGTGCTGAACAGCATCTCTCACTTCTGGCCCTTCTCACTCTGGCACTTTCCCAGTGTCTTTTGCATTTCCTCATCGATTTCTCAGAATGAATTAAGCTCTGTTCCCTGGTAAACTAACTCATCCACTGCTATTTCAACTACATGTTTCTGACCCCTTCCATAATTCCCATGTTTGTGTCAGTATTGCCTTAGCTACCCACTTTCCCAGTATCGCTCCCTTGCTGAGTTGTTTTAAACTCATTGAATAACATGGTGACAGGAATTACATTTTACACAGAAATTTTACACTGCATAAACACAGAATCCTGATGTTGAGTTGGTGCTTTAATCTGCCCGTGGGCATCCTGAGGGGTGTTTGTCTTCACTTGTTTTCAAGGAATTCCAGAGTTAGGAGTCCTATGATATCATGAGATGAAGTATTGCAGTACTTCTTACCCATTTTGAAAGATGTTTTTTTCCCCTAAAATCTAAGCTGGTTGATGCTGCAGTTTAACCACACTCCTCTGCTACTGCTCATACTGCAGACATGAGGAGAAGTAGCTCATCCTCCTTGCCTTCAAAGCAGCCTTTAAAGGTTCTTTTTCCTTTCTGTGCCTTCTGAACAGACCCTCTAAAAACTGTAGCAGTGTAAGCATTACACCAAGTTCCCAAATCATTCATTAATATCAAGAAACAGATGAATTCCATAGAAAAGAATTATTTTTGATCCATGGTATTTTCATCATAAAGAATGTTACCACGACTGTTTTCTGTCATGGTATTCCTTTATGTGTCTCATGACACATTTTGCTTCAGCTGATGAGTTTTAAAATCTTGGATTTATATTTTGTCTTCAAGGCTGTATAATAGGCATAAAATGTCAGTTAAACACACCTGGGTTTTTTATGGTTTCCTCAATAGAAGTACAAAGTTTTTTTGTAAATAGGCTGAAGTCTGCTGTAAACAAATCAGCAGACTTATCCTTTAAATTCTTCTTGCGTAGATTAAGTATCAACATTTTTTATGGTTTGTAGAAGCCACTAATTAAGAAATACACTAATAACTTCAGAAATCTATTCTGTTGCTTCAACACTCTTTGACTGTTACAATCTCATTAATTCCTGTTTTACTGACAAAACATGTTCATGAAGTGTTTCTTCTTAATGTGGCCAACATTTTTTCTATAATAGAAATCTCATTTGGGGTTGAGTTTCTTTTTCTCTCAGAAACCAAATACATCATAACTGTTAATAATTTCCCCCTTTTTCCCCCATACAACTCTTTGACATTGCTACTTAATAAATGCAAAAATACAGATTTATAGGCAAAAGTCCTGTTTACTCCAAAGAAGAAACTCTTCTTCAGATGTAACAATCTGCTAATTTATTGTCTATTTATTCATTCTTTTTAGAGACCAATTTAGTAACTTTTTTCTTCTTAGTTTTTTTTTTACTTTTATGTTTCCTAGTTCACTCAGAAAAAAAGAAACATCTAATGAAAGAAATAGCCTTCTTAAATACAAAAAGAAAATGGCTGATCTAGGATTTACAAATATATTTATTCATGCTTTTAAATAAAAGCTATATGCAAAAATCAGTATAAATTTTATGAGATCATGAAAGATCAAATGCTGTTACAGGCTTGCAGTCGAGTCTGTCAAATAATCATTATTCTGAGAAAGAGAATGTGCAGCGATGTAATCTCTTAAAATAATCTCCAAGATAACTCTAATCCTGTAAATAACTTTTTTGAATTTGTAGAAGGATAATAAAAAAAGAAGGAAGTATTAGGTGAAATGCTTATAATACAAAATCAGAGTAGATAAAATACTCTAAACTCATGAAAGTGATACAATTTTGATTGTGAAAAAAAATTCTGAAAAAAATAAAAAAAGTTGAGAAATGAAGTAACATAATAAAAGCTATACATGGTGTTAAACCATAAAGGTATTTTGCAGAAATGTAAGCACATAGGCACTCTGAAGTGGGATTTTAAAGGCAGGCTTTTTTTTCCTGCAAAAATTAAATAAAACCCTACTTTTTCCTAAGAAGCAATGAACCCTGAATTCAGAAGGACAATTTGAAAAGCATTACCAGAAATGTCATTATGGTTTAGGAAGTAGAAGCTCTGAGTTGTTAGAAACTGAACCAAGATCTAAGGGATGGTAGTGCCTGATATATCCACTGACCTGAGAATGTGTTCAGCTGCCTCATTCTCCTCTTGTTCCCAAGAATGTGACTGGTAGATGTGTACTTATTTACATTCCTCTCCCTGTCTTATTAAACTTTATTAAAACTTTAATTAAAGTTTTGCTTTAATTAACTTTAGTTAACTACAATTAACTTTATTAAAAATTTTAAAAGTTTTAAAAATCCCTCCTTACAGAATTAAGAGGTAGTTTGAAAAAGAGAAATCTAAAATATTTCTATCGCTGCATCCATTTCTGATGTCAATACTCTGATTGATATCTGAGGTTTTTCATAAATGCCACCCCTACTGTGGCATTGTGCAAGTATTGGACAAGGTGTTCATCAGTGGTAGCCACATTTTCAATCACAATGGGTACTAGCCAATTCTTTATAAATCAGAAGATGTCATAAAAGATTTTGTCAATATTAAATTTTTTTATTATTTTGCTACCTAATTTTACTTCATATGATTCATATGAATCTGTGCCAGATTTCCACATTTTGGAATTTCAGAAGCCTCTGGAAGAGGGAACAGTGAGTCTTCATTTAGTGTGACTTCTAACATTGGTTTTGTAGGTTGGGGTTTTTTTCAGTGTCCTGAACTGAGAAGAAGCAACAGAAATATTTGGAGTTTATAATATGATAGCAGAACTGACTAAGAAAGGAAGAATGTGAGATGCAAATTCCCTTTATAGGGGTTTGGTTTGGTTTCTTTCTATATGTATAGCTTTTATGCTATTAGGTTGATTGCCTACGTAGTAAAAAATAGCATTTCACTCCAACTATTTCTGCTTGTTGAAACAAGCACATGAAATGGGAATGTGTGTGCATAAGTCAGACTCTGTAGATAAAGAAACAAGGAAGCTTCAGTATTTGATGAAAGTGATTTGTATTAGATATTTTCCAGAAATGTTGTATATAATTAATTCGTGTGTTTGTGATTCCTGAGATAATATTATGAACCAAGAATCACACAACTCATTGCACCAGCTGGATGGTTCAGTGCTTGTAGAACTGATGCTGTTTAGCTTATGCTCGGGTTTCATACATGGAATTGGCTGGCATTTCACATGTTGAGGGAGTAGGGACAGTGGTTTTTCATTCTTCTAGGGGTTTTTGGATGTAAGTGTGCATAATTCAGTTCTTTCTCATTAAGCTGTTATGGTGAAGAATCTCAAGGTTCATTATTGTTTACTCTAGTCATTCTGCAATAGTTAGTAGATGGACATCAAAGCTGTGGCCTTCCTGATTTTCTTCAACCAGCTTTTTTCACGTCTTTCACAACGACGAGGTCTTTCAGCCTCTGTCAGCACAGGAACACCTTTCAAATGCACGTTTATTTCCATGTTATTCACTGTACTTAAATATGCAGTGATAAGGCTATATGAAAACTATGATCTGTTGCAGGGGTTTTTGCCTTCCTAAAGCTGATAATGAAAGTTCTAATACCAACAGATGATAACTTGTTTCTTGCTAAGAGGCAGTCACTTTTTAACATGAAAGAAGTAGCAACAGGTATTCATAAAGTGACAGCAGTATCCAAACTGAAAAGTTTTGATGATACTTGTTGAAGTATCGTGGGCAAAGACACATTAATGCATCACATGCACTCAGTGGCATGTGACAGGAACCTTGTGCTGGCACTGAAATCAAAGTGAATCTTGGTCATTTTGCGCTTACACTGTACAAAATGTTTCACACATGGTTTTTCACAACAGGAACCGACTAATGTGATAACCTCACACTAAGGTGTGGTGTCAGCCTTGAAATAAAAGGTGGAGTGTGCTGAGCTTCCAAAGGGTGCAACCAATTAGCACGTTCTGTAATGGGGTCTTGCTGTCATGGGATGAGAGGTTTATTTCCTTCAAACTAAAAATATTCAGGCTCCTTAAAGGTTTGCTTCTTGAGCTGCTTTGTATTTTCTGGAACAATTAGGCAAAATGCTTTGTCATGTTCTAAAGCCTTAAGGTTCTGATTCTAGATAGAGCTGTGTGTAAGTTATTTTCATATTTATTGATTAGAATGGTAAATAATAATAAATTACTCCAATATTTACATCTGAGGGAATTTTTGCCTTCCTCCTACATAATTTTTGTTCTTTTACCTCCCCCCCCTTAATTAATAAGGCATATAAACCCACTTGGTGTTTTGAGTATGCAGCACTTAAACTAAATTTTATAAAATTATATAGGTTATATATATATTTCCCCAATCAATCACACAATTATTTGATAAGTGCATATATACACATATGTAAAGGTATTAAAAAAAAACAAACAAAAAAAGAAGCAACAGCCCTGGAAATGTCATCTCTTTCTACATCACAGAAAGACATTTAATCTAATTTTCCATAATAATGGAGAAAACTCTGTTCTTCAAGAATTTATCTTGCTCATGATTTACTGAAATATTCAGAACTAAAAAAGAAGTAAGCCTAGAATAGCTCTGGCTCTTTTCCATTTGTACAAATAACAACTTTTAGGAAGTTTTCCAATTTTTTAGGCTCTCATTAGTGTTTCTGTATGCAACTCCTTTTCCTCTAAAGCAATACTTTCTTGGTAAGAGTGTCTTTTCGTGCTCTTTGTCCTCTGTAAGAATACGTTCTTTACAGTTTTCTGTATTAAATGTGGTGACCTTTGGGACACACACAACAGCATGGACTTTGCTGAGTTTGATGAAGGCATACATGATAATTTGGGGATAGAAAAAAGAATTTTACCAGCATGGATTTTTGTACATGCTGGTTAAAAAAGAGAGCAGTCATATCAAATCAAAACAAAGATGAATTTAACAGAATATCCTTTCTGTGACCCTGCCTGTTTCTGGATGCCTGGGGAAGAGTATGATATGAGGACAATTATGTAGTGATACCACCTCTAAATATTATCCTTGCTTCCAGCAAATTGTATCTTTCTAAACCAACGGTAATCCCTTTCTGTGTAATAACTGTTGTGAATTTTTTCCTCTGTAGCCCTGTCCTGCTGCTCTTTGCACACAACCACATACAACAAGAACTTCCCAAGATGTTTTTACATGTTACATGAGAAACATCCTGGTTTGGTGTGGTTTTAATTGTAATTTGGTTTTACTTATGTTTGAAATCCCTCCTTTGTTTATTAGAAAATGTGGTAAATAGTTCATGAAAAACAGGACTAGTCTGAATCTTAGCATCATGGATTCCCACCACCTTATTCATATGCAGATATGTAAATGATAATCCCAGTGTGGCTATCCAACACCTCAGATGTATGCAGTTTTTCACAGGAATGTTGTGGAATTGTGAGACCTGTAAAATAAATAAATACTTTTGAAGTTCCATACTTTAGGTATTATTAGCTCTTCTGAAATAGCAGGTAGTTAGAGAATGACAAAGCTGTTGAGGTCAAGAGCTTAGTAGGTTTCACAGAAGTAGGTATTTATATAGTTAAGGTGATAAACCACAGGTAAAATATGGTCATATAGAATAAGATAGAAGCATTCATTTGCAAGGGACCTACAAAGATCACCTAGTCTAACTGCCTAACCACTTCAGAGCTGACCAAAAGTTAAGGCCTATATAGTGATAATCCAGCTAGTAATCCAGCCTTTCACAGGGACTAGACCTAAGGAATATCACAGCACCCTGACAGGGACAGTTTGAGCATGTAGATCATCTCTTGTCCCCAAGGGATTGTTTTTGGTGTTTTCGTTTTGTTTGGTTGGTTTGGGGTTTTTTCAGTTGTTTTTTTCCACAGCTTTAGTGTATTTAGCCCACAGCTTTCAGGACAATGGTACAATCTTACTGTTACGAAGCAGATTGATTTACTAGCTGTGCTCCCACTGTGTTTGTTGCAGTGATGTTGGAGGATTTCCCTAGGTCACATTCCCAATCATGCCATGATCATCAGAGCATTTCTGAAGTAACAAAGGTAGAGAAGCATGCAGCACTTCTAGAGTCTCTGAAGGACATGGGGAAGCAGAACGTATAGGGAAGCTGCTACCAGGAGTTGCTGCTTAGCCATGGTTTGTTACTCTCTGGCCACCTGCTACTGTCTTTTGGGGCTCAGCTTGTCTGGATTGCAAATTTGGACTTCATCTGGGACATTTTCTGCAAGTGTTTCAAAAGCTGGTATCCCCTCTAATGTGATATGGCAAGTTTGGGTGATGAGCTTCCCAAATGCTAACTTCCCTAGTGGATGGGTGTTGGAGATCTGCCTGTTTTGAGCCAAACTTTTAAATGGTAATATAAAAGTGAACCCTAAAGAATCAGAAGAGTGAAGGGGAAGTCTGGGATACATACATCCAGCTCAGCTGCTTGCTTTGCTCCTTACTGGAGGCTGAAGAGAGCTTTCTCATTCAATCCGTGATCTGTAATGACAGGTTGACTACTGAAAAGCCAGTTGTTGGGGATGTTAAAGAGTGAAGGAAAAAAATTGTCGTAGTTCCATATGCATGAGAACAGCATGGCCTATGTCTTTTCTGAGATGTATGTTTAAAAGCCTGTTTTCTGGGTAGGGATTTGAGGGAGAGTGTGCATCTTTGAGATGTGGCTCAGTGCCCTTGACAGCTGGTTGTAAATCAAGGGCACTGAGCTTGTAGATGTATGAGATTTTCAGTCACCAGAGAGTAGCTCACACTGACTTGTGTTTACTGCCTCTAGCATAATGTCTCTAAAGCTAAACCCACTGAATGGCATCACCTCTCTCTGCAAAGCCTCCAGTTCCTCTCTTGCCATGCATTTTATGAATGTTAGCCTGTCATAAGATGCCTCAGTAGGAAAATTATGTGGATACTGAAGCCACTGGTCTTCTGATAGCATTAGGTGGTATAGGAATGTGTATAGAGGAGGCAGAGACTTGGATCATTTTTCATCTTGGACAGTTTCAAGAGATGTTATTTTGGCCACACTGTGAACGCAGTTGTGTATTTAAGATACAGGTGCACTTATTGGCTTGGCATTAACCTCCAAGAACAAGATTGACCTATCCATTTTATCCACCTCTTCCATATAAATATGCATTTTCCATACAAAATGCATTTAATAGTTGATTCCTAGAACTCTGCAAGCATGCAATTTCATATCAAGAAGACATTCCCTGTGTGGGTATTAATCATCCAGCATCATGGACCTTTTGAAATACAAAAGCAAACTAGACTGTAAAATTGTTTTTTGTTCTAAAAATCCTACTGGGGCAGGGTGAGTCCTTAGCCTGATTCTTTTATGTATCTGTCTAGCTGAGAGAAATGGAAGTGTGAGGACTTTTTGTTGGCAATATTATATGTGCTCCTATGAGGCTTTCATGCTTGCAACCAATGATTTGCAGCTGTGGTCTTGTGCTTCTTTGAAACATACTAATGGAGTTCTCTTTGAGTAAATGAACTTTTTAACCAATTGAAAATGCCATTACAAAAAATGAAACATCTTTTGAAATGTTTGTTCTCAAGATGTATGTATGTATCATGGAAACTTTTATTGTATTATCTACACTTTGAAAGTAGTTCTGACACATATGCAGTGTGTGTCAAATGCATTATGTGTTTCCCATGAACCAAAAATGCACTGAGCTGGAATGCAAGAGCCCTTGTTTTTATCACTAATTCTTTCAATTCTGTGTGTTGAAGCAAATTTTCAGAGATCCAGTTCTGTGCTGTTAAAATGGAAGTAAGAAATTATCAGTTCACAGTATTGTTGCAGAATATAGATTTTTTTAATGTACAACTGTGCCTTTTTCCATTTGTTCCACTTGCTGTTGGTGGAAGAATAGAAAAAAAAAATCTTGTGTTTTTCAGGACCATGTCGTTGTCTCCAGGCAAGTCATTTGGTTTGCTCACCCCCCAGCTTGCCAAGCTGCAATCTCAGAGCTTTCAAACACTGTAGCCCCAACCACTTTCATTCCCATTTTTTAAAATAATAATAATTCCCTGTAATGTTTGCCATGTTTTCAGTTTAAATCCTAGGAGGTCCATATGTACTAAAAGCTTGTTAAAGGTTAGAGTAATACCAGGAATTAGTAAGCAACACTGGATAGAAGTAGACTGCCTGTGTTGGACAGGTGGGTACCCCAAAGTAACAAAAACAGCCTTCCTCCCTTGCTACTGTTATATGTATGATAGGAATCAACCCTTTAGTGTTCAAAAGATGGGCTATATATATTTGTCCTTTATATTGAAATATTGACATAAGGCCTCAGTTAGGGCTGAGTTACTCTTTGTAGATTTCTTTTAAACCCTGAAGTACATTTATTTGGAATGCTTTTTACCATCTGATAAAAGAGCATATAACTGAAAAATGGGGTGGGGAGGGAAACGTACTTTTGTTTTGTTCTTGAAACTTCTAGGGTTTTATGTGATGATAATGGGTCGGTCTTTCTATGCTTTGCAAGTGTTTCTTGCAAATTAGAATCAAGACATAAGCCTGATGGTTGTTGCAGCACAACAGAAATACAGGCATTCTCTGTTAGAGAAACAGCTTTATATTTTTTTTTGTTTTCAAACTGTTGTGTTTGGAAGGTTTCAGAGAAGTAAAAAAAAAGCTGAAGAATAATTAGAAGACATATTTTTATTACATGCCATTCCAGATAATATGTATTATCTAAAGAAAACATAGGGTAATTTTATAGAAAACCTCTTGCATTTCTATTGAGACTTATTTCTGGTCTGTAGGTTGTATAATATAGTTGACCTGTGTAGTTGTTGATGTGAAAATACTGTTGGCCTTAAAGAGTGTTTGAAGTGAAACAAGCAATTAATACTGAATTTTCTTGGATAAGTGCTCCATTTCTTACAGAGAAATAATGAAAGCTGATATTGTTCCTAATAATAGAGAAAGGTCTGTTAGTATCTTGATTAGTGACTGAAACCAAGGTCTTAAAGGCCATCAAGGGAGTAGTAGAATCACTGTCTGAACTTCTATTGTTGGATTTTAGCTATTAGTGTTTGAATTATTGAAAAAGCAAAGCAGTAAAATAGCTGGGGCTTTTTCAAATCTCTCACTGTAATGTGTGTCTCCTTATTTAAAAACCAGAACATGTATTCAATAAAAGCTATTGCTTTAAATAAATTTAATTCAGATTTATGAATCAGTATAAGTATACTCAGTTACTTCATAAAATGGTGCTCTCCGCAGCTTTAAATTAATACTGGTTTGTAGACGGCATATGTTATATTTTACCTTCCCTTAAAAGGCAGGAAAGCCAACTCACCCACTAGTGTGTTTCAATCAGGTTTTTCTGTCATATTTTACTCTGGTAACATAGAATCATAACAGATTGTTTGGGTTATAGTAATAGAGTGCTTCAAGTAAATTTATGCTGGCAAAATATGTCCTGGTCCATTAATGGTATTTTCGCTTTAAGTTAACATCTAACTTAAAATTAATTCTGGATTTTCAACAGGTGTCTTAATTTTAATGCATAGTCAGATGCTGTGGTCCAAACAGTAATGGGATTTGACAACATCTTGTAAATCACAGCTTTATGGAGACAGTAGGAAAGATGAGCAGCATGGCATCCATATGGCCACTCACCTAATCACCGATAGCAAACAGGGTCATAAGTGATGCCGTGGCTGTGGCAAACTGCCAGGGATGCTTGGAGTATGGGTCATCTGGCAGCAACAGCCAGTTCTGCAAATGCCGTTTGTCTGTGGTTCAGGGTTGAGATGCTCCTTGGCTCCAACAATGCCAGTGTGACTGGAGGAAATCCACTCTCACATCAGTACTGTGAGCAGCATCCCACCTACACTGCCGATGCCAGGCAGGGTGTGGGCAGTCTGCCAACACTGCTTGGGGTAGGGTGTCTGCAAGCAGGGTGGCAGGTCTAAGTGAGCAATTACATGTGTGAATGTCTTTAGGTGTTCTGTAACAAAATATTGCACTAATTTCTGTGGATTGCACAATTACTATCTGTTTTGAAAATGATTAAAGATTCTTGCCTAACCGAAGCAGGTAGGTTTTGAGACAGCCGAAGACCTACTACCTGCAGTAGCAGCCTCAGAAACAGCTAAATTAAGGGGGTTTTTTTGTAAAGTCCACTGTTTTGAGCTCTTGTCCCTCTATGCTTGACTGTTGAGACATTCCTTCTTGCCTTCCTCTCTGTTGCAGTACCTCAGTTCCACTCACACTTCTAATTGGCTCTTCTCTACAGTTTTCCCTTTTTCTATTTGACATAAACATTCCCAGGAAAGCCCAGCAAAGCAAGCAATCAAACAAAAACTTTAGTCCAACTCAGATGTTTAAAGTCACCAAATTGTTTGTTCTGTGTGTACATTGTACATATCTCCCCTGAGCCTGATCCAGCTTGTGAACTCTGTAGAGTAGCACCTGGTACTCTAGTTCTCTGAAGCCGCACAATGTCCAGCACAGCAAGGTCAGGTGTGTTTGGATCTTAGAACAATAAAATGAATATAAGTAATTGAGTGCATCTTCCAGAAAAGCATCTAGTTTCAACCTCGAGATTTCTAGGGAGAGAATTCTGTCTTCCTGTGATTTGTTTGAATGGTTGAAAGAAAGAAGTCTTCTTTTTGATTTGAGTTCCTTTTCCATTTTACAATACCCTGCGTGATAAGATATACATGGTCCTGTGCTATTCTAGTGAAATTCTGGTCAACTGGTATGAAGTCAGGTTTCTTATTGCTATAACCTCCTGCTCTGGAGTAGCTTTATTGCCTTTAAAAATCTAAACTGGAAGAAAAAATGCAGAGCTTACTAATTAAGCAGAATGCTGTGATTTCCATATAATGAGATGTATGTGGTTGGGAGTATATTCCATTCTCTTTGCTACCCAGCTGACTTTTCTTTCTTTCAGTGGTTCCATACTGGGTTGAGCTTTCCTTTGCTTACTTTAACCTGCTGTTGAACAAATAAATGTGCCCTTCTTAAAGTGTGACCATTGTCTAGATTATTGTGACTATTTTTCACTGCAGGGAAAAGAAGCATCCTAAATAGTACTATTATAAGAAAAAAGGGGAAAAAAAGGCATTGACATTGACAATTGAGTAATGACGTCAAGGTAGACAAATTTAGGCTCCTGCTTTTGCTTTATAATTATTTTATGATACTTCCCCAGGAGGCAATTTTTGTTGTCCAACCATAATTTTTATATTTTAAAAGGAAACAAAAGCTTCTCCAATCCTCCAGTAAAATTGGAATAGAGTCAAATTTTACATTATTATGGAGACTTAGGCCAAGTGCTTGTGTGTCCCTGGTTGGACACATTGGTTCTTCCATAGTGCCTCTGAAGAATGTCAGAGAGATTTTATGGCTGCTAATGTAGCCTGGATGGATAATTACCTCTTGTATGCCCTCCAGAAAAATAAACAGTGGCCATACGATCACTGTAAATGTCCTCTGCGACATTGAAATTCCCATAACAGGTTTTTTTTCTTTGTTTCTGAGCCCAGTGAACATTTTGATGTTGGTGAGTTTTAAAAAATTATTAGGAAAGATTCTCAGGCACTCTTACCCCGTTGTAGAGAGTCTCCTTGAGACAAAATGACCTTTCTGTTTTTCAGAGCCTTTTGAAGATTTTTTCAGCATAATTCATGCTGATAAGTATCTCTGCATCACTTACTTGGCAAGGGGGCCAGTGTTTCTTTGTCCAACACTAACCTTCTTTCTCTACTCATTATCTCTGGTGAGGGCTGTTTTAATTGAAGTTATCCCTTCTGGAAGATATCTCCAATGCAGTTCATTATTGATTTTGAAAGACCTGACCTGTTAAAATTTCCTTGCCAACGAGTTAACCTTCTTTCCTGAAGGTGAATTAAAATAGAGAATGACATTTCTAATTTCCTAAGTGATGTAGCCAAAGGAGCTGTGCTAAAGTGGTATAATGTTAGCTCAGTCTTCTAAAAGGGTAAGATTTGTTATTTAGCTTAGTGAGACTTCTTGGGATGTGCAACAATAGCTTCCCATTCGGGTGCTGTTGCCTTCTGGAATGGCTTTTAATTGATTACTATTATAAAGAGACATTCTTGCATTTTCTCTCTTTTTTGAAGTTCTAAGTTAGACAAGGAATTCAAGTAGAAACAATCATCAGCAAAATTGAAGAATGTGAACTATTTAGCTACCTAGAAATTTGATTGACCTGATAGCATAGCATCATTTCAGCAGTTTTGATGACCTGGATTCTACAGAAAATTATTATCTCGATACTTTTCTCCCTTAAATCAAACTTGCACAAGGACTGTTTCTTCACCATTTAGAAACTGAATTTATATTTATCTAATACTTTGAAGTACTGGGAGGAAGAGTTTTAAGATTGCATTTAAGTATACATTGTTCAATGAAGCTTAAACAATGAGATTTAGCACTTGTGGTAATCCATAAAGAGTACATTATAAAGATTTCTCAATGTATAATTTTAAATCTTTTCTGCCGTTTTGTATCTGTCACATTTCTTTCTCTGCTTAACTGGATGTAATAATTGTAAAAATATTTAGGAATTCATTTCTAGTAGTTAATATTTAATGAAGTGTGAATACATGTTACGCAAGTTTATGGGAATTGTCTATTAGTTAAATTTTTTAATTCTGTAGATAGTTTTCATAATACATCATTCTCCCTATCACTTTTCTGATACAAAATCTCTGGCGTGGAATTAAATAGCCATTTCTAGAAAGGTAGAGACTTTATAATAAATTCTATAATTAATGGATTCCAAACCTTAACAGATAGCATTTTCTTACTATCTACTTTCTCAATGTATGTACTCATAAATGCATAGTGTCTTTAAGTCTTTATATAGTAATTTAAACTTGGGCATAGTGAAGTCTAGAAAATTTAGGAGATTCTGGAAAATACATAACCAGATATTGCCATTGTGACTTTTGTGTTTCAAATTGATATGTGTATTTCACAGAATCACAGAATAGATAAAGTTGGAAGGGAGCAAAGGAGGTTACTGTGTCCAAATCCCCTGCTCAAGCAGGGCTACTTAGAGGCAGTTGCCCAGGAATGTGTCTGGACAGTTTTTTAATATCTCCAAGGATGGAGACTTTGTGTCATCTCTGGACAACCTGTTCCAGTGCTCAGTCACCCTCACAATAAAAAAGTTTCTTGACTATCACAGTTTAACCCCAGCTGGCAACTAAGCCTCACAGAGCAGCTTGCTCACTTTCCCTGTTGAGATGGGGAGAGAGTTGGAAGGATAAAAGTGAGAAAACTTATGAGTAGAGATAAAGACACGTTAATAGATAAAGCAAATGTCATGTGCAAAAGCAGAGCAAAACGAAGAAATCACCTGTTCCCATGAGCAGGCAGTTGTTTAGCCATGTCCAGGAAAGCAGGACTCCATTATACGTGAAGGTAACTTGAGAAGAAAAGCACCATCATTCTGAACATTCCCTCCTTCCCTCTTCCCCCAGCTTTCTATCATAGAATATACTGAGTTGGAAGGGACCCACTAGGAACATCAAAGCCCAACTTCTAATGCTCACCTCGATGCCATATGGCATGGAATGTCCCTTGGATCTGTTGGGGTCAGATGTCCCAGCTGTTTCCCCTCCCAATGACTTGTGTACCTTCAGTCTCTTTGCTGGTAGGGCAGTGTAATGAGCAGAAAAGGCTTTGACTCTGCGTGAATGCTGTTCAGTAGTAATGAAAAGATCCCTGGATTATCAACACTGTTTTCAGCACAAAACCAAAACATAACCCCATGTGAACTGCTATGAACTATGAAGAAAATTAACTCTATTCCAGCCAAAACCTGCCCTCTAGTGTGCAGGGGGAACCTCCCGTGTTTCTGATGGTGCCTGTTGCCTCTGGTCCTGTCACTGGGCAGCACTGAAAAGAGCCTGTCTCCATCCTCTTTACCTTCAGGTGTTTGTATTTTGTGAAACATTAAATATTGCCAAGTTTTATCTCAGTGGTTGATAAAATGATCCCTAATTTTCTAGTGACAATGAGAACTTGGCAACAATCAAGACCAGATTTAAAACATTCTTTGTTAAGTATAATGGCTGTCTTTAAATATCCTGTAGTAATGTGAATTTTACTTGCTTTACATTTGCATGCCTTTCACAGAAGTATACTTGTTAGAGGAAATACTATGTGGTTTATTATCTTTATTGGATGAGCTTTTAGAATTGTGACTGGCTTTCTGGAAGAGCAGAAACCAAGGGATTATTTCCTTCCTCCCTCCCTCCCGCTACTTATTTTAGTAGGAGTTATAATTTCCACCTGCCTACCATGTTTTACTTTATGTTAAACTCTCTTGAAGAATTTCTCTTTCCTGTAGAGTTGGTTTTGGTTTTTTTACATCTCCACAAGAATTCTGCGAGGCCTATATGTTGTCAGAATTTCTTTAATAAAATTTTTTTTTTTTTTTTTTAATTAAACCTGAAAGAGTGTCCTTGGTAAATATCTGATTACTACCACACGGTACATATTCTGTCATGTTTTCCTTTTCGGAGACTTTAACCATGTCTTATGAAATCAAAGGTTTACAGATTTCTTGAAGGCTGAATGAGGATCTTGATAACAGGAAAGTAGTAGTGACAAAAAATAGTACTGGAGGAATATTCAGTGACATTCCTCATTGCTGAACTTTAATGCTTTAGCACAGTTTTCAAAGAAGCAGCAGATTATTAAAAAAGACAAAAATTAATTTCTTGTGTTTGCCTTTCTGGAGAGAAACATGCAGTTTGCCCTGATATCATGTTAATTCCTCAGCTTTGTAGCTTTGCATGTTTGAAGTCTCCTGATATGTTCTCCGTCTCTCACCATCTCTTAACTGGGACGTTTGCCAACGTAATAATCAAATAAATCCTTCCAAATCTACAGAAGGTTTAAGGTGAAGCTAGAGAAATAAGTTATCTGTCAAGAAAAAGACAAAAAAATCTTTTAGCATCTGCGAAAAGATTCTGGTGTTACTTACAAAACAACCTCTGTGAAGTAATTAAAAATCAAAGGTAGTACTAGCAGTGGAGAAGTAAGTGGGGTTTGTGTTAGATTGGAAGACTAAAGCAGAGGTTGATCGCTGTGTTTCTGTCTCTGTTTCTTTGATGGATGAGAGGAATTTTAAGAAATATTCTGGATATTTCTGATACAAGAGTGTTCTTCTGATGCACTCCTTAAAATACTTGTGTAATTTAAATTTTTCTGTAATTGTGATTCATTGCATTTTTAATATGGCATCTTGGGTTCTTGTGATAGAGCACTGTGATAATATCAGCTCAAGTTCATGTATTTTTAAGTAGAAGTTTCTGCTGTGATTAATGAGGACTTCTGTTTAAAAGCCAATGTTATGACATAGTCTAAGGTACTGAAATGACTGCCTACACTAATATTTCATAGAAGTTATTACTCATTTTTAAAACAAAACTTGAAAAAAGTACTTACACAAAAGGATTTGTTAGGTGTGTTTCCAACAGCACAAAAATAGACCCACTTATTTTAATACAATTTTGCAACACATTTGCCAGGTGGAAGTAAGTGACTAACTAATAGTCACTTTTTTGAACTAATTATTTCTCCCAGTTGTGTCTGTAATCAAAATGATTGATTATAGGGCACTCAGATGAAGACATTGCTTGTTTTGCATACTTTGCAGTGACAGGTATCATATGGTCCTGATAAGATTTCTTCAAAACTAATATAGATCTAGTCTTGTCTGATACACAGTGGCACCTGTATTTTGAGTATATCCACATGGCATAGTTGTCTTGCCTTCCCATAGCTTTAAGTATGATGTCTGTATAATGAATGCACCACAGTTTTAGGGGAAAGTTGCCATTTAAAATGGGAAATGGGTTTCAAAGGAATTTGGCAAAATGCAGATGATAATGAATAATAAATGAGCAGAGGATATGCTTGGGAAAATATATCTCAGCAAGACATAAAGTCTTAGTGCACTTCAAAAGAGTTATGACTGGATTGTTATTTCAGCCGAACACGAGGCAATTTAAATAATGAAATATTTAAAGGTAAATAAAAATAATTATATACATTTGACCCTGTGCATAATGTTCTGTACTTAGAAGATGCAATTTCATTAAACTTTCTTTGCTCCAATGAATTAGAAGAAAGCCAAAAGGATGTCAGATCCATTACATTATTTAAGTGATATTCATTAAGTTCAGGTCTGCTATTTTATTTCATTCCATTAGTGGCACAGAAAACTATAAAGAATCCAAAGATATGAGGAATCTTCCTATTTGATCCTTCAATATCTGTATTAGCTTTCTTGTGGCCAAGGAGTCAGAGGGAAGACACAGATGAGAAGTATGCATGCTGTGCTTTATGAATAAGATTTCTGTCAAGAGTAAGAATAAGCATCAGTTTGTCGTCTGGGCTTCTTGCTTTTTTATTAAAGCACACCTTTCAACATAACTGGGATTTAGAGCAAAACCCAAGGGAAAGATATTGAGTAAACTGTGTGCTTCCAGAGAGAAAATGACAGAGCATGTATTCTTACTGCTATTTAATTCTTGCACACTGTTTTTCATTAATACCTTTAATGGCCTTTAAAAATTCATGTTGTTGTCCTTGCCTTACGCTGAAGAAGCTGAAGTGCACGATGACAGAAGTGGTGTACGTAGATCATCCTGCAGGCTAGCAGTATGGCTGAGTACAACCTAAATCAATTTCTGACTTCATGTAACTGAACTGTAGGGTTTTCTTATAACCAGCTTTGTGGTACCTTTTCAGACATCATACCTTGCAGAAAGTCTTACTTTTTAAATAAGTCAGTGTGCAAAGACAATACATTTAATTTCTGATTTCCGATTCTAGTAGCCTAGTTGAAAAGCTGTAGACAGTTTCTGAAAATCTGTCGCAGTGAATTTCTGCATATCTCAGTGAAGGAGGTTTTTGACTTGTTTGTCCTTGGCTAATGTAAGCAGTGCCTGGGATTACAAACCACTGGGCTGGCACAGGCATGATGGCCTGTGCTGAAGGACGTACCCTGTGGTTGCAGCAGCCTCACAACTAGCACTTCTGGCCATCAGCACCACAGCAGGAGGCTATGATGAACAAGGGAGGGAAATCAAAGGGCAGAAAATGAGACAGAGGCAGAAAAATGAAAGCATTCACTTGGTCTTGATGAAAATTGAAACAGAAATATTTTGTCTTCTCTTTTTAAGGCATCACTCTGTGTGTACTGAAGAAAATCACATTTAACAAACTGAATTGCAAAATTATTCATGATAGAAATGAAATCTGATTTAAAGTCTCTGTTACCTGTTCAATATGAATAATTACCATTAGATTACATGAGACTGCACAGAAATAAACTCTCCTAACATTACCATGAAATTGGTGCTGCAACATATGCTGATGCCCAAATGTAATGACAAGGACTAGTGTTGTTTTTTCAATAGATCTTGTTGGGATTCACGCTGATAAAAAGTGGAGGGCAAGCCTCAGTTAAATTAGTGCAAAAATCTGCATTTCCACAAATAGTCAGGGAGAACACTCATTGTCAGTGAAATTTTCAGGCTATGTGAGATGTTATCAGTGTTTCAGTTAAAATTTGCTTTAAGATTTGTGGGTAAATTGAATATAAAATGCCAATGGGAAGAAAACAGTGAATCTTTGTTCAAAACCAAGGAGGAAACTTCATCTTAATCTGTACGAATCAAATTCTCGTCTTTAGTAGGTGTTGGATTCTGAATTAATTTTCTCAATAACCTATCTCTTAAAATCATATTCTGACACAGAGCTCTTAAAGTGTACAGGGATGCAGATAAGAATAATTCGTGGTGATGTTTTTTGTTACATGTATTATTACAGGGCTTTCATTGTAAAATGATAATATTTGCTCATGATTACAGTCTGAATAATAATTGGGAGTAACTACTGATTTCATGGATTTACTTGTAATTGGCTCTACTGTTCATGGGATTGGTTTCTGTTTTGTTTTTATTTGACCACTGCATAAGAAAAAATAGGTTCATGCCATGTGTTTTCTATCATTACATTTCTAGTATTTCTGTGCATTTCTATCATTACATTTTGGTAGCACGGAAGAAAGAACAGTAAATTTGAGAGTTTCTAATATGTGTTCTAAAACTGATCTTCTTTAGAAGGTGGTTGAAAAACACATGGATGTTCTATATCTGGTGTCCATGTATAATTTATATGAGAAGGTTTGTACTGACATGTGTTTTGTGAGCTGGAATTTTTGGGAAGCTGGGAGGATACCAGGGAAGACATCGTATATGCTCACCATATTTCTATACCTTCTTCAAGCTTCTGTTCTTTGTTGCTGTAAGAGATGACTGCTGCAGTAGGTGGTCTTTGGTCTGACTTGGTATAGCTGTCTCACAGGGGAGATGTAGAGCAGCTTTCAGCTGTGGGTAATGAGAAGAAAACCAAAACAGACGTGTGGGTGAGATACAAGCAAAAGTTAATAAAACCTTTCATCCAACTTACAAAGCCTGCAAGTGTTTGCAATATATGAGAATCACCGTTTTGTCAGAAGAGCGTTATCTGGCTTTTCAACCAGCAGTGTGACTAGAGAGGCAACATAAGGGGAGCAGTGTAAGGAATATGTTAGTGTGGTTTAACACCACCTCTAATGAAACTAAGAAACTTTCATGAACCAGCTTTATATGTAAACAGACTGTGGGCTAGAAGAAACTGTATTCAATATCTTACAATATCAGAAGTATTTATTACAACATGAGTAGAAGCACAAAGCAATGTAATTGCTTTGTAGAACATAGAAGCTCTATTTCTCTTTAAAGCATGCTGCTTCAATTAAATATTCCTTTCGTGTATTAATTTAATATTCATTTTGTCTGCTACTGCTGTACTCCGTAAAGGGAAAATGATCAGTGAGAGGAATTTGTGCTAGAAAAAAGTTTTGGTGAAAGAAGTGTTTTAAAACTGAATAATGTTTTGGGAATTAGTTTAAGTTTATAAAAAGCCTAAAGGAAAGGATTTCTTTCCAGGTGATAACAATAACACAAAGCCAGATAGTTCTGCACTGTGAGCTGTCAGCCTTTCATGTTTGTGTGTGTGCCAGCATATACTTCAGATAAACATGTTGCACCACTACTGCGAGCTGAAGGCTCTTGATAGCTTTGGTGCAGATAGCAATTTTCAGGGTGTTACGCTGCTGTATGGTCAAATTACTTTGGGAAGAAATGGGGTATATGAAAAGTGTGGGTCCTGATGCAGTTTATTTAAAAAAAATGGATCTGCACAGTCAGAGCAGCAAAATAAATATTAAACAGGGATAAATATAAGACAGTGGTTGAGGGCTTTTTTAAGTAAGTACTGAATTAGGTTCTCAGATCTGGCTGTCTAGGGGGGGATGAAGAACTAGTGTTATATTAAAAAGATGAGAAAAATTTTGAGCCCATTTTATTTCTTTATGTTTGTTTTCCTTTTTTTTTTCTTGTACCATAGATATAGATACTTTTTAACCTCTCTATGTTTATACAAAATGTAAAAAAGAGTCAATATCTATGACAGTTGTCACAATATTAAGGCACAAAAAGAAGCACAGATCAGCCAAATAACCTCTCTACCAAGTGAAATGTGGTGTTAAAACTTCCATGAATTACAGCACAAGAAGCCACATCAACACTGGAAAAGCATGTTAAATTCAAAATTTTTGTTATGGAATACACAACCTTGTCTTAGACTTACCAGTTTTCAAATACACAAAATATATTTTCCTTTCTGCTGGAGGAAAAGGAATAATATTTGGTTTTAGTAATTTTGAGGTTCTAATAGGACAATGCTGTTAGAGAAACACTGAATAAGTGTTCTGCTTTTTGTGATGTTGATGCCAAAATATACATTGTTATGGTTACTCTTAGGTTTATATCACGTGTATTATGTTCATGATTTTAAAAGAAATTTTCAAAGAGATGGATGATGTTAATTACCATACTGTGAATAGTATCAGGAACATGTGTGAATGGATTTTCCCAATGGATATTAATAGGGGAAAAAAATAAAAGGGCCCACATTTTATTAAGTACTTTAATAATTATATGCAGACCTAGCAAGATAACTATATGGCTGATTTTTATATACTTTGATTTGCCTTTATTCCACTGTTTGAAAGCGTGCTATGGAAATCTGGGTAAATGATGTGCAATTTATAAATTTGTTTAATTTACATTACTTTTTAATGGTAGTTTTTTATAGTTAATTGTTAATTTGAGAAATTTCAACAACCTGTTCTTCAGATTCTGAAATCCTTTGAATTGCACTGCGGCTTAAATGCTCACTGGTACTAGTAGAAAATAAAAAATTCGATCTAAGAGTCAAATCATTTGTAGGCATATTTGATTCTTCATTATATTCCTGTGAATCACAGCTGTTATGTTTTATTATGTTGAGAATCCTTTCCTTTTTAATCTCTCTTCCATATCCTGGATCTGCTTTCTTTGATGCAAACACTGCCTTGCATGTTCTTTTCAACCTCTGAAAGAGGAGCCAAGAAAGACAGAAGCATTAAATAGACATGACAGTCAAGGTGATCCATAGCACTCCTGGAGGGGAGAATTTACCGGCAAACAGAGCAGGCAGCAAGTCATACAGCACCAAGGGAGTCCTACCACGAGTGGGAAAGATGCGAAAATAAAGGTTTTGTCTTTCAATGTTCTTCTACTGTCTTGGCAGTCCCAATAGTATAAATTATAGAATCTGTCTGTCCAAATGCGGCCAGCTTGTTGTGTTGGCAGCATATCAGACTCTGTATTTAAAAAAAAAAAGTAAAAAAGCTATCAATAATTTATCTAGAATTACAGCATTTTGCTGTATTACTTTTTGACAGTGAAATAGGCAATGTCTGTGTCAGTGAGACAGTTCCCTGTTTAGACTTTCACAATTAGCTACTGCCTGTGATAAAAATACTTTGTTGCATCAGCAGCAGTTGTTTTTCTTTTGTCACTGTAATTGTGCAAAGCAGATATAGATAATACAGGTATACTGTACTAAGTTACAGACATGCTTATCATATTTTAATTTAGCCAAGCGGATCTGCAAGTGATTTTGGCAAAGCTCTGAAGCTGCTGTATTCTCAGTGACCTGCTGTTCATCCAGCTTCTTGACCAGCTTCACTAGCAGGCTGCAGTTTGCATCCAATGTCATTTTCTGAGTCCTTCAAATACTTCTTGATCTGTGTCTTTTTGACCTCTCGAGATTTACTGCTTAGGCTTGAACTCTACCTTGTAATACTTGTGTCCTTCTGACTCTCAGCCCTGTATCACCCAGTTAACCTTCTTTGCCCTCATCACAACCTTTTCATGATAAAATGAAATTTGAAGTTTCCAGTATTGGGCAAGGTTAGCTTGTTTCTGAACTTAGAAAAGGTAGATTTTTGCTAATCAGTCTCTCAATAGTCTCATTAAATACAATCCTCTCAAAATACTGAAAACTAAGCTGCTCATTGTCTCATGCAGTCTGAGTCTCTCTCCCTGGCATTAAACTGTTAATGCTACTTACAGGCACCAAACCAGTAACACAAAATGGGTCAGAACCAATTCTCACGGAAAGTACGACAAAATTCAGATGAAATCAGTGGTGTAACCCTCATTTGTTAGAAGTGGGAGTAATGTCTTGCTCAATGCTTTAAGATATGTTTGGAGTTTTATGTTTGACGATAGTTTGGGGATTGTTTTGTCTTTTTTTGTATTTGTATAAGCAGAAAAGCTCAAGGGATTTTCACATATCCCTATTTTCACGTAGCCCTATTTATCCCGCATCAAAGTTCAAAGTAAGTTCTTTTTCAAACAGAAATAGTTTTAATACCTGAAACAATATTAAAATATACCATATTAAATACTATGATAGCTTTCTTTGTTCTCAGTTAGCTGCAAAACTTTGTGCTTTAGTGGGGGTTTAGTCTTCCATTTTTTATTGCATTGTGATCAATCCCTGAAATTTCAGAATAAACTTGCAGGAATGGTTAATTCACTTACATTCCTGCTCTCTAAAAAAATAAACGTTAATCCTTCAGAAGCTTAGAGGGAATCTTAATATTGTATTTTACAGTAATCTCTTTAGAAGACAAAGAATTACAAATGACATTTTAAACTCACTAAGACTTCAGTGACAACTCCCTACAACAAAAAGAAGCAAGCTTCCTATTTATTTCTGTAACTTCCATTTGTAAAACACTGATTAAATCAAGAGTAGATAAATGATAGTATTTTCATGAAACAAGTTCAGCTGACTACAGGCAAACTATGATTTGTTCATCTAAGTATGTTTAGAACAAAATCCAAAGAAAAACTATTTTGCATTCACAGCAGTAGCCTTTTTTCCCCAGTGTGAAATGGTTTGAGTGCACATACATCCCATTGGCAAGGCATAACTGGATCAGCACACAGCAGGAAGAGCAGTTTCTGTGTGAAGACTGCTTCAGTGGGAAAGAGAGAACCTAAAGAATATTCATAAAGACCAAATTAAAATATCATATGAAGCCTTGATTAGGCTTGACAGCTTTCCTAAAGACATTCTTGTTGTTACTAGTGCTTAACATCAGCTGAAGATTTGTGAATCTTGCAACCTTTAAGTAGTGGTGTTGAGTGAGACTCTACACTCTGTTCTGCTGATCTCTTTCATTCTGAGTTGCATATATATGCTGCTTTGTTTTCTGTGAAATTAATTTTATCCCCATATTTAATATTTACAAATACTGTGGTAAATGTACTACCCCTAACGATGATATAATATAAAAAACATGTTGCAGGTAACCTGTATGTGGTTTTCTAATACTTCTGAGGATCATTCAAAAATTAACTGTGGACTAGGAATATTTTAGGATTAATTTATTGGGTTTTTTTGGAAAAAGTCTCATGGCCCCTTTACTCAGTTCAGAGACATTTATTTTCCTGTTTTCCTGTGATTATTTTCAAAAGACAACCATGTGTTCCGTTGATGCTTGCAACGTGTTTGGGGCCACATAAGTTAGAAGTGAATTATTGTAGGGTCTTGATAATTGGGAGAGAGATATGGGTAGCTGTAACAAAAATTGGAGAGGAGTTTCTCTCTCTTTTTTGTGGCATGCACATAAAAATGTATGGCAACAACATTCCTCAGCCAGTGGTTGATGTTAATAACAGTGACTTGTGATCCTACAGAGAAATGTGGGTAGCTTAATGGAAGCTCTCAAAGTGTGCAACTGAAAAATGACAGAATATTGGTTAATGTGGATGGCAAAAATTATTTTCCAAAGGAAAAAAAAATTGGTATTTCTCAGATTAATTTCGGTCAAAGCAAGTTTTTGTTCATATAGCAAGAAATGCATCAAATTATATTTTTTTAATCTTTAAATACTAAAGAAAGAAACAAACTGGCAATTCCCCTTCTTCACCCTAAATAAGAAAAATGAGTTGATTAAGCTGTTGAAATTGCTGCGATATTGATAGGTATTTTGAAATTAATTCTTTGGAGGTTAACTTGAAACTCTTATTCTTAGGGAGCACTTCTAAAGAAATTGCACCAGTTGCATTTTTTGTTCCTGTGCATATTAAAGCACGCATTAAAAAAAAAAAAATCACCCCTCATTCTATCACATAGAGATACAGAAAAGTGATTAAAGTTTTTTGAGTTACAAGCAACAGAAACAACTTTGAATTTATTTTTTTTTTTGCTTCTATGTGTTCTAAATGTGATATTACATTTTTTGAAGACCTAGTTGGTGGAGCCATCTATGAAGATGTGGGAGGTGGCTGACCCTGAGATTGGCTCAGTTGGTTAGAACATGGTGCTGGTAACACCAAGGTTGTGGGCTTGAACCCTGGATGGGCCATTCACTTAGGGGTTGGATTTGATGATCCCTGTGGATCCTTTCCAACTCAGAATATCCAGTGATCCTGAGCATAGAAAAGAGAAAATGTTTGAGTGAGAGGAGGGTATGGTAGGGAGTAGGTGGCCAGACTGCAAGGACAGAGGAATTTCTGGAGGCCGAACAGCACAGGACAGTTTTTTGCCATTTAAAGTCAGTGTATTGTAGGGAGGCACAGAGGCTTAGAGGCCAGGGAATAATTATGTACGACTCTTTTCTTTTGTTTGGTTTTGGTTTTTGTTTCCTGCTTTTTCTTTCTTCTTTTTTTCTTTAACACCTACCCCTTCCACAAGTTTTAACTTCCTGTGCAAAGAAATTTGGTTTGGTCAAGTGTGGAAGCACTTTAGTTTTTTGAGGAAGCTCACTAAGGACAAAGCCTAAACAGATCCCTGCCCCAAAGCTGTGGTTCACTTTTAGACCCTGTCATAGTCTTACAAAGAAGTGTGCAGCATAATAAAAATTTAAGTTTTTGGTGTACTTACAGTCTTGTTCTCTAAATGGGTTATTTTGTATTTAAACTTAAAAATCAACCTAATGTAGATAAGAGGGAGGGTCAGATTCATCACTAATAGCTCTGTGTCAACATGCATATGAACACAGAATTGCTGAGCAGTAGTTTGCTCAAAGGTTCATGTAAATGTGGTTTGTTGGTACTCACCTTTAATGCTTTCATAAAATGGCTTACTGCTTCACAGAACAAGCAAAATAATGCAATCTACTGCATGAGCCTATCCGTGGACCTAATCATTATTTTGTATTCAGTTCTAAAAACAACATATTTGTAATCTAATGAAAGAGCTTATTTTTGCCTAGTTATCACAGTCACATAACAGAGTTTGTTCATATTTACATTTCCAAAGCCAGTATTTATGCATCAAGCCAGAGATTTTTACCATTTTCATTAGTATAAACCTGCCCAAGAATTGCCTTGAAGATACTTTGATGACAAGCACAATTTTTAGGTACAATGTGATTTTTTTTGATTATTGATGACTGGAAATTTGATAAAATCCCAAATGGATAAAATATTCATCTGGAGTACAGTAAAGACCTGATCTTTAAAAAGAGTGATTTCTTCAATGAATACACGTATGATACACAAGGTGTAGTGACATGATAAGGTAGAAATTTGTAGTTTGCAAGATGAACGATTTAGCTTTATTTCAATCACAATTTTTTTTTTGTATCTCTGCTGTAGTTGAAGATTTTCTGCAATCTTTATTCTTTAAAAAATGGCAGGTGTTCAGAGTGTTAGTCTGAGGAATTATATCTCTCAACTCAATGTAAATATAACTAAATTAAATACAGCAATGATTGTCATTTGTGGAAGGCTGGTTAAAGAGAAAGTAGAACAATCTTGCTGTAATGGAAATTGAAATGTATTTGTATTTAATATACATTCATTTTTCTAGATAGATGCTAAACCCTGGAAACCATAATTCAAACTTGATTTACAAATATTATGGGGGAGTTTGCATGGGCTGAATCTGCCAGCTGGCATTGCTATTTAGTGTTCATGCTTAGGGTTTTAGAACTACAACTGTACTGTTCAGCCATAGCGTCCTCTTAAAAAAGAGACAATGAGGAGCAGAGAGATGTATAGCCTATCATTAGCCCATTCCCAAACTCTTACTGAAGTTTATGTTGGATGAACAGATGAAAATTTTGTTGAAGTCAATGAGAGTTTTAAAGCTCATGGGAATCAGTATGAAAATGTGGCCTCATATTCCTTCCAGTCATTCCACAAGAAGATATTGTAAATAATTTGTATCTGCCATAGTTCATTTTGCTCATTCCTGTGCAGTACCAAAATTATGCTCTTAACCTGCTTTGGAAATAGCAAAGGCTCAGCTTGGCTTCTTCAACAGCTTTACTCACACAAATAGTCTTGTGCTGGGTCATTCAGGTGAATGAGGATTGCATGGCCTGGTCCCAATTACTTCAAAGGACATGAGCACTCCTTAGTCAGAGAAAATGTCTTATGTGTGATCAAGTGTCTGCAGATAAACAGATTTTCTTTGATAAATAGTTACAGGGTTTTTTTCTGAACTGCTTGTTCTTTTGCCCTTATTTAGTAAGTTGATGCACAGTGTGCATGAGAGGAGGTCTTAAAAAAACCTGAAAAATATAGGGTTTTTTAACCTCTGATTTGAAGATTTCATGAATTGAACTGGGTGAATATTACAGTTTTTAGTAATGGAAAAAGCAACTACTTCAGTTTTCAAGGATATAGTTTTTTATTAATTTTTGTTGCCATTTGTTATAACAATGTGTTGCATGTCAAGTAGTTACCATAGACCTTGGAGATTTAAAAAAAACCAGTAGGAGAAAGTTACTTCTAGGTATAAGTTACTCCTGGGGGTGTTCTGACTAGACACGAGAGGAAGCTTTTTCACAATAAGAATAATCAGCAAGCAATTGCCATAGTCTCCCCAGGAAACTGGTAGATTCCTCAATATTGGACACTTTTATGATCCAGCTTGACAGGGTGCTGAGCCATCTTGTCTAGACCATGCTTTTGCCAAGAAAGGTTGAACCAATGATCCTTGAAGCCTCTTCCCACCCAGTATTCTATGATTGTGTGATTCAGTAGCTTCTGTTCTTTGTAGAGTTACCAGCTTGTATGTCTCTGTCTTCAAGAACTTATCCTGTTCTATAATATCACAGATTGTGATATTATATTGTGGAACAAACGTTTTTTAACTGGCTTTTATTTTTAATTTTAGTTATAATAAAAGAAAGACTAGAAGTGGCCTACTCAGAATCACTACTATTTTTCAAAATCTATTGTGTAGTTGTTCTCATTTCTGTATGCAATATGGGAGGAAGAGACCATGATATTAATTGGCATCAAGATATGAAGTGTAGTGCAGTGAAAAAAAAATGTGAAAAAAAAAAAAAATAAAACAAAACACCAGTCCAGGAAAGGTTATTCAAGCAGATGAGGGAAATCAGATTGGTGCCTTGGAGGGAAGAGTTTTGGCTCCTACCTTGATAGCCAAAACGAAGTGGTGAATTTGTGATTGTACAGTTCTTAGTTCTCTAATATGATTAATTCCTGTGAATGTTCTAGAAATTAAATATTCAGTTTTTCTAGGATAAAAAATGAAATGTATCTGTAATCATAAAAATGAGAGATGAAGAGTAATGCCATTCTTGTGTTTTCAAAGTTTTGGTTTCTCCAAGAACGAAATTCTTAGAGATACAGGAAGTGCCATGGGCTTGCTTTTTCACTATGGCAGAAAAATAATTTAAGTGTGCAATGTTAGCATCTTCTCTTGTTTTCCAGGTCCGTGGGGGAGATGCATGGGAGATGACTGTGGTCCAGGAGGCATCCAGACGCGAGCGGTGTGGTGCGCCCACGTGGAGGGCTGGACTACGCTGCCCACAAACTGCAAGCAGCCAGAGCGGCCGGACAACCAGCAGAGCTGTTTTCGGGTCTGCGACTGGCACAAGGAGCTGTACGACTGGCAGATCGGCAGCTGGAACCAGTGCCGGCCTGTCCTCTCCCGCAGCCACGAGAAGCCCCTGGAGTGCCTCAGAGGGGAGGAAGGGATCCAGACAAGGGACATCACCTGCATACAGAAGTCCAATGGGGTTCCAGCTGAGGATGTCATCTGCGAGTACTTTGAGCCAAAGCCCCGGCAGGAGCAAGCGTGCCTCATCCCATGTCGGCAGGACTGCATTGTGGCCGAATTCTCACCCTGGTCCGAGTGCTCGAAGTCCTGTGGCAACGGGCTTCAGCATCGAACTCGGCACGTTGTGGCTCCGCCGCAGTTCGGTGGGTCGGCTTGCCCCAACCTCACCGAATTCCAGATGTGTCAGTCCAGCCCGTGCGCCGTTGAAGAAAGCCTGTACAGCCTAAACGTGGGACCCTGGAGCGCATGCTCAGTGCCCCATTCAAGACAAATACGGCAAGCAAGGAAACGGGGGAAGAACAAAGACAAGGAAAAGGATAGAGAGAAGGCAGTTCGGGATCCTGAGGCTCGTGAGTTAATTAAGAAGAAGAGGAATCGTAACAGACAGAATAGACAGGAGAACAAATATTGGGACATACAAATTGGGTACCAAACAAGGCAGGTCACGTGTACTCACAGAAATGGGAAAACTGCTGCTCTGAGGTAATCACTATTTATGAATTTGCATATCTTAATTTTGATCTGTTTAAAGTAAAACATGCATAAGTGAATTTTTTTGCATAAGCCTGAATCTCAAAATCAGGCTCATGCTATTTCCAATTGAACACCCATCATCAAGCTCAAGTGTCTTCTGGGACATTCAAACTTGCTGGTGATCACGTTAAGCATCACATACATGTGCACTGTTAAACTATGCTGGTCCCTAGCCTGTGTTTGTCTAAATAGATTTCCCGCTAAAGCTTGAAGATATTTGTCAAATGTCTGCTCTGTTTCTGTAGGTTCAGGTGGGCATTTGCTCTCTAAGAAGTCGTGCATGTTTGGAAGAAGTGATTTTACTGCTTTTGAGGCTCTGGGCACAAAGGCTAACAGGAAACTAGGCTGGGTCAGACTTACAGTAAAAGTACAAGACAAGAGAAAGATGCTGCATGAGAAGGCAGCATCTACTCATACCAGTACCTTTTGTTTTGAAATAGATGAGCATGAAATATTGTTTGTCCTTGATTCCTTTGGCAAAATTTCTGAAAGGGAGACTGTAAGACCTCTTTGTTTCTTCCATGCACCTCCTTGGTTTCTTTCTCATCTGTCTGCCCATTTTCTTTTTTCCTCATATTTATTTTTATTTATTTGTTATTTTACTTTTCAAGAATTCTGGCAGTTGCAGATGTTTTGATAATAATTTCCACAGTCTTCTGAGTGCATTTCTGAAACCATATTGTCTTTGATTTGTTTATCTGGTGTTCTCTTGCTAGTTCATGAGAACAGAGTTCTCACCACAGAATGTTTTTGTCCAACTCAAAAATCTTCTTTCAGTCTAGTCTTCCTGTCCTTGATGGGTTTTTTTTCTATTTCCTGCCCTCTAGTTCAATGCCTGGTTAATCAATTTTACTTCAACTGTGAAATTACTAAGATATCTTGCTGAATGAGGCTGACACCCATTGCTGCTATGTTAGTGTTTATGAAACTTTTTTCAGGGTATTTTACTTCAGAGTTTTTGTTGTGCCAGTTACACATTCTACCACAGAACTTGCAATTGCTTCCACCTTTTCTATCAAAACCCATATAGTATAATTTTTTTTTAGTGTAGAAGATATTTTTTCAGTATATTTCCTTTCAAGAGAGGATCCAGCAGTGAAACAGGAAAATGATGAGAGGTCGCTGACTTAAGGGGAAGAACTGAAAGGTTTGGGTTGTTTAGTTGGAAGGAGGGACATACGGATGAAGATGTGAAATGTCTGTGAGTATGTAAAAATGCATCACAAGGAAGAATGGAACAATCTATTCTCTATATGTATTGTGGATGTATTGGAAAAGCAATAATGGGCAAATCACAGCAGTGCTGAATGAGACTAGGCCTCTCCATACTGGAAATAGTGAGGCTCTGGGAAAAATTGCCTGGGCTGTGTGTGGCACCTTCATCTTTGAAGGCTTATAAGAATAGGCTAGAAAAATGCATGTGTCAGTGATGACACACCTGGAACCACTCTTGGTTAGGGAAGAGGGACTGACTACATAGTCTTTTTGCAGTCTCTTCTAGGTCTGGTTTTCTTCAATTCTTTAGGATTTGATTCACACTTGGATGAATATCTGCACAAGAAATCTCAAAATCAGCATGCTCAGGCACTCCCGGTGTTGGTTGCAGCAAATCTCAGTGTTGATACAGGAACAAATTACCTTTACTCCTTCCTTTTCCAGCCTCACGTCATGCAGCCCATACTGTGCCTAGCCCTAGGAACACAATTACCCTTTAAATACAGGGAATAATTTATTATACATCAGTTGCGATCAGATAGCAGCCAGCCACTCTTTTTGAAAGTCTTAAGATTTTGAAAGGTTAAAAAAAATTGAGGCAAAAAAAAAAAAAAGGAGGAATGACACAGTTGTGCCAAAGCTCTGATACACAGTAAAATAAAGTAGAAGTATAGTTGGAAGTCAATGGCATACTTTACTCATCATCTTTACACTCACTCTTGAATTCACTTATATCAGCAACACTGTCTTAAGTTCAGATACCTCAGTGTATTGTGCACATTTCAGGCTGGCGCAGGGAAGTGAATGAAACCCTCTTGCCCGAGGCAGTGAAACAATAGATAATAAAATGTAGGATCAATTCTTCAAAGAGGAGAAAATTATACAAATGATGCAGTGGGCATTTTTATATCTAATGGATAAGATTTTATGTTTTAATTGCACAAAGGATTTCTAATAGTCTTCACATCAATTTTAATATAGAATTTTTTTTTCAACTGCATAGTATAAACAAGAAAATTTGGTTAAATGACTCATGAGAAATTCTGGTGCTGATAACCTAGCTTTTAGAGACCTATATATGTATGTCACCTATATAGCCATTTGCATAATTTATGCTGCACTCTTCACTAAGCAATCAAATGCTTTATTCTGTGACTGGCATTCCGGAATCTGAAACAATAGAATTATTTTTCTGCCAAGAGTGTCAATGCAGCCAGCTCAAATGATTTTATAATCTCCACCACATAGTAACTGTGTTACTAAATAATATAGACAGATAAGGTGACTGGAAAACCTGCCGTTCTCATGTGGAATGCTCTTTAGCTTAAATAGTCCATTTTAGACTTTAGCAATCAGAAACAATCAGCCCCCTGGCAGCATGACTGAAAGAAGAATAAAAACCCTCAGGCGAGTAATATTTTTTGCAGAGGTAGCAAAATTGATATATTATAAAAAGAGTTTTAAAAAAGAACAACTTTCAGAAGAGTGCTCCAGAGAAAATGGTTCTGTAACGCTGTCAGCAAAACTTCAAAAAGGCAAAATTCTCTTGACACATCAGCACACTAGGCATAGTAAAGAGAAGTGAAACAAGAAAATCAAAGTTTAATTTATACACTTTATTGCCGAGTGAACAATAGATAGTCTCCTGTGAAGGATGAAATATTGGATTTTTTATTGCTCATTCTGGAATAATGTATGTGTTACATGGCATGTGTTTGCTTTATGTTCCCCTTAGTCTGAAATTTTAGTGTGCTGAAAATATTTGAAAAATAGACATGTTGGAGGAAGAAAAAAACAGTAATTAAAAGTGGCTTATAAAATGACTGCTCTGGATAGCTATGAAAATCTGGACAGTGCTGCTGTTAGTGTAGAGGACAATATTGATCCTCTGAAATGCTTCCTCTTTGGTCAAATTGGGGTTTGCCAAAGAGAGCTGTTCTCAACAAAGTGCCATTGTAGAGAAACATAAAATGTATGTAAAAGTTCATTTTGGGTTGCAAATCTGTTTGCCCTATTACAAGTTGTGATGATTATGCCTCAAGTTAAGCCTATAATTTTCTGTTGTAGTATAGGCTCTATTACTGTTATGTCTCAAACATTTCCTCATAGTTGTCTTCCTGAACAGTGGTTTGTACAAGTCTAAGAAAAGCTTTTTTTTTTTTTTAACAGTTTTTAATTCATACAACCTTTTTACTAAGATGCTTTTTTGGGAACCCACTGGATTGGGAAATCTGAAAGGATTTGAGCACAAACCTTTATAACTGTAAGAACATGGAACAGAACTAGAGTATCTTCTTGAACTGTATATTTCTGCACTTCAGCAGAGATTTTGAAATCTGCTGACAAAGCACATCATGTTCCCCTGAAGCAGCTGGTCCACAGGTGTGGGGACAGCCTGTCACTGTTAAGAGTCACTTAGCTCAAATGGCTGGAAAGGGGGCTGTAGTTAAAGCAGTTCTGCAAGGATATAACTGCCTCTTAAAAAAAAAATCCCAGGAATTTCTGCACAATTCTTTTTCTCTGTTATTTGGATATGGCTTGTTATCTTGCTTAGTCTGGGATCAAAACACTTCTGAATGGGGGGAAAAACGGAGAAGACCGTGTAAGAAACCACCCCCACAAGCTCTGGTTGCAGTCCCCATAGTTGGTTAATACTCTCGTTGACAGCACCACTGTAGTAGAGACCTGTATGAAGCTGAACATTATTGATGACCTGAATGACCTGAAATGAGAATTCAAGAAAAAATAGTAAAATTTTATAAATATTCAGAGCTTTTATTTCTTTTTTGGGAAACAACCTTTTGCAATTACAATAGTGGAACATAATGATAGGGCAGAAAATAATCCAAAATTTAAGAAATGCTGATGAGTTCCTTGATAGACTGGTTTATCCTCTATGCATTTGATCATATGATCATGTTTGATTTTTTTCACCACTGTCCATCTTAGAAAGTAATTATTTGTTAATTCTTTTCATCCGCCTCACTGATTCTGTGCACTCATGAAATATCTAGCAAACTATATCTACATCTTGTAACAAATTATACCTTCTTGAAAGTTTTCATATTGGTCTCATTGCAGTGCTTTACTAAATTTCAAGTTTGGGAGAGCTTTGGGACAGGCTTTTATTTATTCCAATATTATAGTTGAGATGTGAGAGATGACAGTAGGACCAAAATTATTGAATTGTCTTGCTGATTTTGGGTATGTAGTTTGAGGATAAATAATGCTTCATTTTTCAGATCTTACTTCACATAGAGCTGTATCTGCTTAAAGCAGAGTCACTATATTCACTGCTGGCCAAAGGTCTCAAGCTGAGTAGCAGGAACTAAAGAATTCAGGAACAGCCAATTGAATATTTAGACTGATGAGCAAGTAATACTCAGGATATTGGCAGGAAAAACAAGGAGAGAGAATCCGCTCCTCTAGAATGAAATTTTAGCTTTGTTTTCCTTTCTAGGTCCTGAAACCTCTTATCCCAATGCTCCCCTTCCAAATTGCAAAACAAGTGTCTGCATTCACTTTACGGACTTTGACTCTACTTATCAATTATAGACTGTGCAAGGGAGGAAAATAAAAAGAAAGCAAACCAGCATAAGCCTGTTGCTTTATTTATGCCATTGATTTAGAAAAGCAGACAAGTCACCCTGAGGTATATGCTGTCAGACAGCAAACAGGAGAAGGATTCAGACATACAATACACCAATGCAGTTTGTTGGACCCTGTAACATACTCCTTGCATAAAATAAATTTTAAGAGATTCTCTGTATTATCTGAGCCCCTCCATGAGGCAACAGGCAGAAAGGGTGATATGTATGAAGGTGGCAGTGGTTAAAGTGCAGTAACTTCAAGGAGATGCGCTGCAGAAAGGTGAAGGAATAGCACTGCAGAGAAGGTGGGTTGCAGAGATGAAGGAGCTTAAGCAACCTTTTGTTTGTTCACTGAGGACCAAACGAAAGTGTGTATGTCTGCACCTGCTTTTTATGTTCCTGGAAAGGCAGCTCTACAGCTGTTTGTGTAGAAGAAGCTCACCATACTGTGAGGATTTAGAAGCCATAAGTGGTTCACTTACAGAACACCTGTAAATATCACATATTTAGATAACGAGCTATATACGGTTGTCTTGATTCATTAATTTGGAGTCAATTAGAGCACGTGCTGTTAACAAATAGAGTACAGGGAAGAAGAAGGTAATTTTGGATGAAAAACCTCTTGCTAACTAAATACTGCAGGGTTAATTGTCAGGTGCATTGGATAATAAAAATGTAAACTATTATTAGAGAAACAGGATGCAAACATATTGCTTTCCTTCCATTTTCCACTGTGCCTTTAGAATTTCCATGAATTTGAAAGTAGAAGCGCCCTGTAGTTTTTTGATGTGATTTTGGTGGAGACAGTAATTTCTGTGGATATGCATAATATTATTCAGTGGTTGTTCCTTTCTGTTCTAAGTACCTGCTCCATCATCTTACTGAGGCTGCTGTTTTGACAGTGTCTTGTCAGTATTGTTACACATTTGACATACCATGCCAAAATCTAGATTTAAGATAGAAATGTACACACAGTGCTGAATAATTGAAACAACAGCAATGAACGATTTCTTTTTCCACTCCATATTTTAACTCCTTTCATACAGTGACCAGTTGTTCTGTCGTTTAGAAGTATGACATTCATATATTTCTGTGCAAAACATCAAGACTGGATGCCTTTCTAGTACATAGTTTTTATTCAAATACATGTAATTGTCTTCCTTAGCAAAATATAATAGGCTATAATGTAATGAGGGTTCAACTTCATGTTCTCATAATCTCTTGTGGCCATAAATCTTATGAATGAATAAATGAATCTATGAATGAATGCAAAGTTGAATTTTTAGCTTTAATCTAGTAAGAGATTATGTTGCATAGTGATAAATTGAATTAGACACTGAGATTTTTAATGGAGATTCTCCTACACTGGTCTTTTATGAATCTTTTGTGCCTTGTTGTCAGATAATGTTAATTGACCTCAGTATAAGAAAATAAACAAATATGAATCAAGCAATATGAATCTAAATTTTGGATTTCTTACATTGGTATTATATCATAATCTGTAAATAGTCACATAAGGAACAAACTAGAATGTATTACTTTTTAAATTTATTTTGTGTTTTGATTTTCTTTGTTTTTTTTACAAAACTGCTAAGCATAATCTGGGACTTGTTTTCTCAGTCAGCTTCATAAAGTTATGGTATAGGAGCATGTGATACAAGCATCCTCCTGGGACATACTGACCCTCAAGGTGGGGGCTGCACAGAATGGGAAGTCACAACTCTGAAGAACCGCAGGGTTGGCTACTTCAGTACCTCACTTTCAGCCTTCCCATTGGAAAAGAAATGTGCAGTTCACCTCCTAATACTGACCACTTCTTTCCAAATGTTGGAGACTGAGATGAAGCCAGTGATACTGCCAAATCTAAGCATCAATACAGGGAACAAATCTAAAATAATGCCTGAAACACAACTAATATTAGTAATATAATTTTCAGTAATATATTTCTTTATATCTTAATTTTAATATTGCATATTTTTATTCACAAAGTTTGGTATTTTGTTATTTTTTTTCTTTGCTGATAACCCCATGAACCTAGCTGTTATTTCAGGTCAAAGTAAACGCTGATTAATGCTATGTAACAAACGTTCCCACTGACAAAGGGAAATTCCTCCCTAAAGCTTTAATAAGTCATCTCTGTAGACTCTTGGCAAATAACCTGCTCTGCCAATTTTAGGATTATCTGTAGCATGAGATGTGCATGCATGTCACTGTGTCACTGAACTGTGAAAGATAGCATTCTTACTGAACACTTCTGCTTTCCTGTCTCCTCAGACACTCATGGTATCTGCAACAGCCCCACAGCAGCTGTTGTTGACACATCTCTGGATATAGTAGAACCTCTTGTTGCTTTGCCTGTATCAGCCAATGTATCTTTTTGACACAGTCATTGTATGTAACCTCTATCTTCTCCCATAGAGTGAGTTTGCTTTTTTCAAAATTGTTTGGCAGGATTAGTCAAAGTTGTGAAAGGATCATGGGAAAGTAGTCTTGTGAAAAACACTTAGGTGGACAGTATTTGAATTGTAAATGAATAGAAGTGGCTTCATTGTGTGATTATAATGGCCCGTTATACCGGGAGGTACTAACAGTTTCTCAGAACAATGTACAAGATGACCAATACTGAACAGTGCAGCTGCAGGGAAAATGAATGAGGACAATGTCATTTTCCACTAGGAAAAAGTACAGGCACTGTATTTTCACTGACTTCTGTAAAGAAACAAGTGTGTACCAACCACAAACTGAATCTCTCAAGGATGACTAGAATTTACAAATGGCATTTTATGTCTTCAGAGTAGCTCATGGGGGTTATCTAAGCTCCAGATTTAAAACACTTTGCTATTATTCCTGCTGTCTAGTACCTGCATATTAAACAAATTTTTTTAATGAGAAAAAAACTTTTTTTTTTCTTTAGGCCAAACAGTTTATCACAATCTCTTTCAAAATCCAGCTCTACCTGTGATCCAAGAATGGCATAGAGTTAATTTGATTACTTTGCTTTAGAGGTTAATGTATCCAACAAGCTATATGAACTCTGAGGAGAATGCTGTATGGAAAATAAATAGCTTGTTGCAACACATCAGGACACTGTGCTTGATTCTTGTGTCCATAAATTAACTTCAAAATCTCCCTTACTCATACAGAGCTTATTTTAAGGTTCCATGGTTGTCAAATACAGAGCAAGGAAGAGACCCCCCACATGCCATATTAGGATCTGGATTTAATTCCAAATAACACAAAGGATTAATATTCAGCATGAGTACTGCTGTATTGCCTCAGGCCTCCTGCCCACTAGAGTGATCATTCAAAGTTGCTGTAGAAAATTGTGCACATGGGTCCTTGTATTTCAAAGGTTGATTTGACATCTTGACCCAACCAGATTATTTCTGCCAGGTAGTTCTGTTAAGGGTGTGAGCATCTAGGCTGTGGGATGGCCCACGAGTAGTCAGATTTCCCGGCACTTTAAACCCGAGCTTTTCTAGGATGTGACACTAATGAGTGGTGTGGTACAGGTTTTACCCCTTCCTTTGCTGTAAGGTTGCAGTTATGAGAAGCAGAGAGTTACGAGAAGCACTTTGAAAGTGTTCCTTACAGTTTCTATTCTTGTAGCAATTTACTGGGATTTAAGCAAATTCTAAGCAAACTACTGATATTCTCTCTACTGGGAGAAGTAAAATATGCTTGTATTCAAGTCGTGCTTTAAATTCTTTTTTTTCTCTTAAGGATTCTTTGGGAGTTGGGACAAAGTTCATTTATGCCTGTAGGTTGTCTTGCACGGATGCTGCCCAGCCTAGTGGTTTGTTTTAGTGGGATTTACAATTACCATTATTTTCAAACACAAATTTACTTCCTGATTCTTTTCCAAAACTTCCTCTAGCTTTAGTTTGCCTTTCAGTCAAAAATGGCAGCCTTTACAAGCCTGCTTCTCTGTATTTGTGTATGTGTGTGTAACTTTTGTTTTCAAGTGCTAAAGTAACGTGTAGTTTTGGTGTTCTGTAAGTAATTTGTTACTGTTGCAAGTCTTTCTACAGACAAGTTTGTTTGGTGAAATGGGGTTGTTTGTCAATAGTTCTTATCTTGTGGCTGGTGGGAAAGATTGAAGACCATTTTGCTAATGGTATTCAATGAAGTAACTTCTCATGAGATCAGCAAGAATTCGAAAGAGAATGTCATGGTTTGTGAAGATGCAACTAGTTGAAGGAAAGATGCCTGATGATGTTCAGGATATTTGAGGCTAGGAAGTGTTTAAATTATTCTGCTCTGAGGGAGACCACTGTGGGCTTTATTTTTTTTTTTATCTGTCAGATAGTCTTTGCTTTTCTTCCTTAGTATTTAGAGGAAGCTATGTAAGAACTTGTTAAAGGATTCTGGATTTCCTTAGCATGTTGATTGTCTTTTGATCTGAAACCTTCAGAAGCAGCTCCCTTTTTCTGCTGAACTGCTGAACCTCCTCATATGATACTCAGTATGTGTTTCTTCCAGGCAGTTAGCCTAGTTTTTGGTTATGTCTTCTCCGATACTCTAAATCTTTTCATTCATTCATTCATCCATCAATCCTGTGTGTTCGAAACATAATTGGATTATGTTTTTGAGGTTTTACTTTGGAGAATGCAAGCAGAACTTTTATTTTTTTTCTGAAAATGAAGTAGCCTTCTTCAAAAAGATGAATCAAGTTCTCTCCCAAAAGATTCTGGGGTTGAAATCCCCAGCAGGCAGAACAGGTTCTGTCTCCACAGCCCTTCCTGATGATGAAGGGTGATACCTAATCCCTGTGACACTTCAGTATGAGAGAGTCAAGAGGAAGAAGAATGCCATTTTTTCTTAGGTTTTGTGTGTGGTGTCTGACAACACAGATGTCTGGTGAGTGTCTCTTAATAACACCAGCCGCGCTGAGCTCTCTGATATGGAGGTGTCTGCTTTCCACACCAGTGTTGAGGATAGGTCAGTCGTGCCAGGACTGGAGCAGCTGGGCAGATCTGTAGGTACACCTGCCAAGAGGTTTAGAGCCACAGGAACCAAGACCCCGTGAACATAATCCACTACTACATCAAATTTGTGATCCAACATTGAAAAATCACAGTTTTCAATTTAGAAAATGGAAAAATTTCACTTAAGTCCTTTTCAGTCAAGTCATAACACATGGCTTTTGTTCCTCCTGAGTGCCAAAAGTTTATGTTGGCATCAGTCTCCTGAACCATAGCCATGTTCATTTCAGAATAACAGAAATCTCTGTACGTAATCAAAAGCAAAACCAACTAGAGAAAAAATAAATATATCAGAATTCCAGGAGAATGCATATAGTGAATGAAAATAAGAAATAATAACTGTGAAAATTTCACTAATGAAAATCAAAGCTGAATGTGGATAATGGGAAAATCAAAGCTGAATGTGGATAATGGGAAAACCAAAGCTGAATGTTGATAATGATGAAGGAATAGAGGCAAAATAATGGAGACAAAATTTGTTAAGAGATTATTTGTCTTGCATTAACCTTGCCAGTTGGTCTCAAGTACTTTACATTATAGTCAAAAATAATAAATAGCAATTCTTGTTAAATTAATTGAATTTATTGTAAAGGATGTGTTCTTCACTGTTCAATTTTAGATGTAAGTTGCAGACTTCACATTGGTGCTCCATTACTTTTGAGCATGAAGAGCAGTATATTGGAAAAAGCATAAAATCGATCTTCAAAATGTTGTCTCCTTATTACCTTGTATATGTGACTCCTATTTCTGTTAACTTATACATTGTCCAGATATAGTAATGTATAGATATTTTAGAATGAATCTTGAACAGCCCTCAAATCCAGAGCCCTCAAATACATCACAAAGTTGCACATACAGTAGAAAGAATCTGTAGTTGCAGGATATAACTATGTTCAAATAAAACAAGACTAAGTGAAAGAGGACTCTTGGACCTAACAAAGAGACAGTCAAGAAAAGAGCTTATAGAAATCTCTATACTCAAAAATGCCACAGAGGAAGTAAATAGAGTATAGTCATGCAAGACGTGAAGCCACAAAATGAAATCAAATGAGCACTTTTAAAGCAAAAATAGCTATCTACAGTTACTGGTCAGTAAAAAAGGTATGTAATGCGTTGTTTCTAAGATAATGTGCCTACCAAAATCCTATCTAGTTTTAGAAAGCATTTACATTAGTTTGTGGAGGTGAACACTCTAAACTCTTCAGTGCAAAGATTCAGCTTGTGTTCCAAAAGTCTGTAAGCCATAGTTTGCTGGAAAACCAGAGAATATCTTGGGAAAGTGTGACTGAGTACTTGTTGTCTTTCCTTCCATTTTTGCCCTGTAGTTGCTACTGCCAAGGAAGGTTTCAGACTGCATGGATTATTAGTAAGAACCTCCCAGCTGTTCTGATGCTGCTCTTCATCTTTTCTCATTAGCTCTTCTTTCTAGTTATCAGTCCAATATGATATGGAGGAAACACCAGCAAAAGTAGAAAAATCTCTTACTTGTACAAACAGGTTATGTATGGAGTATGCTCGTGCAGCAGAGTCATACTGCCTAGTTTAAAATCTATTTATTTTTTCTATTCATCCTGCATAAATCTAGAGATCAGTCCTACTGTCATGCATTACCATGTGTTTGGCTTCATGCATGTATGAACAGCTTTATCTGTTGCAAAAAATTGTCAGAAAAAGAGCATTTCTGGTTGAATTTGTAGAAGAGGAAATTCCGATGGTGTCTTCCATGACTTTTCTACACAACTTAAAAGACAACTTTTGAGACTGAGATTATAAACACTCATACAGGTCATTGAGTATATATGCCAATCATTATATGATTGGCATATAAAATCAAGTTTTCCTGATTTTTTAAAATTGTAAAAGTATTTTTCAATCTCTAATAGAAATTTAGGATACCTCAGAAAGAATTTTTTTATCTCTTGACTAATCTAATTTTTTCACATCTTTTAAAGCTTATTTTTGACTAGAGAGAGTTCTTTCAGCTGCACAACATTTGCTCCAGGTTTACATGTCAACCTTTGTTCTCCCTGTGTCTTTAGCCTTAATTATCCCATAAATTACTTTCAAATCCCCAGGCGTAACCTTCCTATCTTTAATTCTTAAGCGATATTTAGGTTTTATTTATTGCTGTAGAAGCAAAAATGAGGCTGCAGAACGTGAGCAGACACAAATTTTTGACCATACATCTTCAGAAGAGGTTGAGCAGTAATTATGTTCCTTAGATTGTCCTTTGAACCAGCATTGCCTTTTTCTTTACTTCTTTTGTCTAATCTATGTCTTTGAGGTCAGGAATAGGTTTAATGTTGACTTAATAGCAATAGGGACCATTCATCCCCTGTGATGTCTTGTTTTGTTTGGGATTGCTTTCTCTTTCCCACCGTCGTTTCTGTGCTTATATACCTAAAGCTTCATTTCCCCACTATATGTATCTGTTGTCTGAAATGGTACTTTCTCAAACCACAGCCTTACTTCAATTGGTATAATCCTTCTTCCCTGCCAAAAACCAGACACTTAGAGTATTGTCCTTTGAATATATTCACTGGATCGAGAGCAAGTTCCTGCAGACTTTACATGTCACCCCTATGCTGCTGCTTCTTGTATCCGGTCTGCTCTGTTGACTTTTGACAGCATTTCTATGCAACTTGTGTTTTTCTTTGAGTTTTCCAAGCAATTGTCTATAGGAAGAACTGTACAGGTTGATAGTGAGGGCTTACTTGTGCCTTCCCTGTGCTTCTTGAATGGTTAACTTTGTGTATAATGTGTACTTAGATATTAGTGAAAGTACACAGGGCATGGAGATGTTGGGTAGTGTCACGAAATGAATCTTAACTGTCTGTTTCTATCATCTGTTGTGTTACTTGCCCATTTGCCTTTTATCCTGTGAGAAGATTCCCTCCAAGTTTGCATGACTAAATAAGACACATAAATCTATCAAAAAGTGCAGAGACTTTCATATGAAAGTAAGCTTAACTTTCAGTTATTTGTGGAGACCAAATCTGTGGCATTAGGTACCAAACCCAGAAGAAACTACTTCGTGTAACAGAGACATTCCCATGTTTTGATTTAGAATTGGTCCATGCAAATTCTTAGATAAGACATTTAGAGGAAGTGTGACCAACTTTCTCAGCTAATGCATTGCATATACTGAGTTTTTAAATGGCACATGTATCTTTCAGAGTTAGCAGTTTTATACCATACAGTATTACTAAGTTTAATTATTAATGTCCGCCTATATATAGTAATTTGCACTAAAAGGTATGAGAAACATTTGTTTCTTCTGGTAAAATAAAGTTTCAAATATGTGATTTTTCCCTTCCTTACTTGATTAGAGTGCAACAGATTTTCTTCTGCTGCCTTCAGTATGAAGGAAAACTCTTGATACAGGCCATTTCCGGTTATCTCTCACTGTTTCTCTAACTTGCTCAAGGAAAACTAGGTGTTAAAAGAAGAAACAGCTGCTAGTTTGCTTGTGTGACTCTTCTTTTGCTAACTGTAATTATCTATCTCTGCCCTCTCATAAAATAATATGACAGTATGTGTCACATTTAAGAAGTTGTGTGGTGGTGACTTACAGTATCAGTTACTTGTTGGTGTTTATGTAGTACTGCAAGTGCTGCATGGTTTTAATAAGCAAGTAAGGAAATAAATGGATAACTCACTTTACCTCTTGTTTGTCTCCCTAGTAATTATGTTCTGGTTACAAGAGCTTAAGAACATCCTTGTTTTATATTTAATTTTAAATTAATTTATTTTATAATAAGTATTTGAAGTGAGGCATTCTTTTTTGTTTTATTTCTGTCAAGGATCATAAACAAACAATGGAGTTAGTAACGTGGTACAATTCTGTTTGGGTCCTCTTCATACCCACATATGGAAATAATTAGGAACAAGCATTAGCCTTTCTCATGTAACACTTTTCCCAAATAAGTTTTGAAACAGATGCAAAGCCCATGGACTGTTGCACATCATTAATTGATCTCTTCCCTCCTCACCAAAGCTACTTTGTGGTGGCAATTTTGTGCATGTTCCCTGGCAATATGTGTCTCTAATTAAATTCAGCCCCTGTCACAGTGCGAGTGAAGAGGTTGATTTAGTCTGCCCTCAAAGGTGTCACATTGGAGGGGAACTTGGAAGGGGAGGATATTTAATCTGTTCTACAGAACAATTTTCAAATACTGCCCATGTTAGAAACCATATGGAATGTATCTTTTCTCCAGTCACTAAAATGTGTGTTTGGGGGATAGATGAATCTCTATGTTTTGTCACAGGTGCGGAAACTGATCTATTGATTTTGACAGTGCTCTAGTCCTATGCCAGATGGGGCTACACATAGGTGAAAAAGTCATTAGAGAACATTTTTTTCAAAAGCTCTTGAGTGTCTTTCACCACAAACAGGACGTAGTTTCTGTCCTTAAGCAGAGTAAAAGTTGACTATGATGTGTCAACCACCACCATGACCTTTGACACAATAAGAACATTAGAAAACTCCTACTGAGTAATCCCCTGTGGTCTATCAAGCCCAGTAGTGTCTCCAGTAGTGGTAGAGGGAGATGCAATTTAGAGATCGAACATATGAGACCTGACTGTCTTTTGCAGTCCATTCCTTTTGTATTTCTCCAATATCCAAAGTAAATGTATTAGGGATGATGGCTACCCTATCACTGCTTAGTCGTTTTAGTATCTATATATAGCTAACAAATTCATCAGCCTCTTTTTGGACATACTGACACTGTCCATCTCCACAACCAGGATCTTCTGTTAGCAAGGTGTAGAATGGGTCTGTTTCTTGTGCATAGAATATTTTCAATTATTGTGGTTTTAAATATCTTAGTTTCATCAAGTACCCGTAGTTCTAGTGTTACAAAACCTTGTAAATAGCAGTTCAAAATTGTATTGGATATATGGGTAGGGCCAAATTTTGTATAGTAACAAAAGAGTTGTAAATATTCATTTTTTCTGTATGATTTTGTATCCTTTTAAAAGGAAAAAAATGAGCCTTTGTTGTGTAGTTTATAGGACTGCTACTGAACAGAGCATTTCATTGTGCTACTTGCAGTGACAGTAAATTTTTTTCCTGTCTAACTGCTTCAGAAGCCAGATTTTTATTCCAAACCAGACATGATAAAAAAAATAAATCTCTGTTGTAATTATAATTAAGGAGATAAAGTTATGTTCGCTTAGCTGTGGTTTAGCTTCTCTATTTCTCATTTTTCTATTGTGAATCAAACTCTAAATAGAAATGTTTGGTTTTAGTTAGAATATAACATTTAAAATACAGAGGGATTTACAGGAGAAAATCATGCTGACAACCTGTGTAATACGTGAATGAAGCAATCAGATGGAGAATGGAAATTAAATGATGGCCTTCATAAGGAACAGGAAATTAAGGCTATGGGTAGCAGGAAAGACTTCACTTCAAGGTAGAGATTGTTCCCTGTTTAGACCGTAAGACATCACTGTGGCAATATATACCAGCTGTTAACAAAATAAATTATTAGTGACCAAGCATTCAATATATTTGCCATTGTGTTTCTAAACAATTTGTACTGAGGAAACTAGAAGAAGATGACATTGAGTACTTTGTTCTCTCCAAAAACATCTTTAGTCATCTTGGTTATTGATAATCCCTTACTTTATGTTCCAAGAAAAAAAAAATAACTATAGCTAAAAATAAAAGATAAGAAATGAAAAATTTATTTCCTCTGTTGTACTTCTGTACATTTATGAAGATTTATATTTTAATTTTGTTCACAGATATGGCAATACGGGTAATTTTTAACTGTAGAAAACCTTATTTATCTGGTTTGAGTCACTTTAGCCAAAAGCCCTTTCACCTGACTTTTTGGGATCAAATACATGTGGACTGAAACTTAACAACTTTAAAAATATTTACTGACTTCAATGTTACAAGGGACATTGCTTTTTCTGTAGGAGTTTGAGTGTCTGTGGATGTGTGTGCTGAAAATTGTAATGCTCTCTTATTACAGCTTCTGCAAACAGGACAAGCTGCCCATCACATTTCAGTCCTGTGTGATCACGAAGGAGTGCCAGGTGTCAGAGTGGTCGGAATGGACCCCCTGCTCCAAAACCTGCTTTGACATGACAACCCCTAAAGGGAATCGTACAAGATCACGGACCATTAAGCAGCTCCCTGTTGGCAGTGAAAGCGAATGCCCACTCCTAGAAGAAGCAGAGCAATGTGTTTCTCAAGGAGATGGCATGGCACCCTGCATTACGTAAGTTGGTTCATTTCAGTTCTCCTTATACTAAAATGAACAATTTCAATTAAGTGCGCAGGGCTGGTGGTGGAATATCAACCAAACCATTATTAAAGAAATAATAGGTAGGACTTAACTTCTTTTCTTTATCCTTTGTTTATTCAGTGTTCTCCTTGAAAGCCCAGAGTCTGCAAATAGGTCCTACTGCACTGTGACCAGTTCCTTCTCTAAATACAGGAAAAGTAGCAAGTACATTTTTTTTTTCAGTCGTTTCAGTTTTTAAAAGACAATATTTGCACATATGCAGGTTCAGACAAGATAGAAATTAATTAATTGCACTGATTTGTCAGTGATATTTTCCCTACATAACATCTCTACCAGAATAATTGTTTTCTGAAGTTCTTATCTATTTGCAGACAAAATGTTGAACATGGGAAAGAGGTGATAAACATCTGGTTGGCTAACAGACTATTTTAGTGAGACTTGTATTCAGCACAACAGAGGCAGTACTGGGCCCCAGATGGGAAGTAGGAGAGGCTAACAGCGACAGTAAAGTTTAGGAGAAATGACAGCGAGCACTTTAGGATTCAAGATATTGCTGTAATCCTTATCAACTAATCAAGATTAATATTAAAGTTTCAACTGTGCTTTTTCTTTATCGAACTGAGAAGAGGGTCTGGAGAAATGTCATTTGATATTAAGCATCTTTGACTGTGGTATATATTTTTCATTTAAGAGTTGAAATGTCATCTTTCCCTATCTCCCGCTACACTAGGAAGCACTTTGCTTGATTTAGCCTTAAAGTACTTGTTGGGTAGAGAATTCTGTGGCATTTCTTGAAGTTCATAATCCCGATTGGGGCTTTAACTGTGAGTCAAAGATCTTTGCTGTGTATTCACTGATTAGAAAGCTTACAGCTTCTCATCATTCATCAGTACCCAGCAGGGATGCTTCAGTACTGCAGAATGATCTTCCTCTTAACTATGAAAAAAGGAACTTACTGAAAAGTTTTTCTGTAGTAATAATAAAAAATACAATTATAGTTTCAACTTGATATTCAGAATAAACTTTTGTGTCTCCTATCAAAGATGAACAATAGGCTTTTGGGGTTTTTTGGGAGGGTTGGATTGTTTTGCAATTTTCCCCTACTTTTCTGATTCTTATGTTTCTCAGCAATCACATTTCTTTGGTATTTTGGCTTTAGTTTGTATAAATTGTCTAGCTCTAAACAAATGCTGACAGTCACAACCTTGAAAGTAAACTTATCTGAATAGGGGCTATATGCCTATATCAAGTTTTTCTTCCCTCAAATAAAATATTTACATGTGTGTTTTCAGGGATTGAACAGAAAAGATATTCTTAAAGAGTAATGATTTAAAAAATTAAATAATACAAAAAAAGTTTCTGCATACATAAAATATGAGACTTAATGCACCTCTGTCTGCAAGAAATTGTGGTGCTTAGGCCTTTTAGGAAATTAATGCAGTTACTGAGGTGTTTCAGCTTGTATAATTTAATACTGTGTAAAATGGCTTTATGATTTCTAAAGACCCAATTAACCAAATTTGGTCTAGGTATGGCTGGCGGACCACAGAGTGGACAGAATGCCGTGTCGATCCTCTCCTTAGCCAGCAGGACAAAAGGCGAGGAAATCAGACAGCGCTGTGTGGAGGTGGCATTCAAACCAGGGAAGTGTATTGCGTGCAAGCTAATGAAAATCTCCTCTCCTACTTAAATACCCTCAAGGATAAAGAAGGTAAATTTGATTCAATTGCAATTAAATTGGTGTGAAGTCGGAGCACGTCAGCATTCCAGAGCTCCTTAACAGCTATTGTCTTCTCTCATGAGTGCCTTCTTACCTTGTGGGTTACTGCTACTTTTTAATTCAGATGAAAATTCTTAATTGCTCTAGCAGAGACTTCATTCTCTGTGCTGCAAATGTAGGCTCCTAGCTACAAATTACTATTTCTTGGTGTCTACTGAAAAATAATGTCTTATGTGCAGCATATCTCTCAATAAAAAAGAGCATGAGAAGGTGGGTCAGAAGTCCTAGATCTGGTTCCTTTGACTACTGTAAATTTCTTCTGTGTCCTTCATCTGGGAGGAATGTAAGCAAGAATCAAACTTGTTCTGTTTGATGTGCAGATGGAATATGTCAATTCTGGAATGTAAGCTCAATACAGAAAAATGTAAAAATATGATTCGATTTCATTCTCAGGGAATTTATTTTTTTTTTTCTTTTATTGATTTGGTCAAGTTCTTAAGTAGCTTTCAGGATTTCAAGCCAATATAATTTCACGGATTTATTTACCTAACTGAAAGAGAAGAGATTATTCCTTGTTGCTGCTAAAGCCTGTACAGCTTCTTAAGAAAAGAGAAAATAGCTTAGAAGACAAAATCTTTAATTCATTTGGTAATACACATACTTTAGAATAAAGCTTGAGCAGTTTATGATATGTCTACTTCTGCATACTTATGCAGCACTATAGATTCAGAAATCAGTGAATTAAGATAAGTGCATTTAGCTTTTTAATTAAATTTTATCCTCTTCTGTACCTGTTTCATACAAACACACATTATTATTAATAAACAAGTAAATAAATAAATACAGCCATATACTTCGGGAAAAAACAACATCAATATGCAAGTCCCGTGTAATACAATATTTGGTCCAGGGCTGGCCAAACTGCAGACTAGTGAGGTTCCTGCTGTGGTTTAAAGGTACTCTCAAACTTGCCATAGAGGTAGAGTTTGTGGGGAATGTTAATGCCAACATCCATTTCAGCATGACTGCTCAGATCAGTAGGGTGTGACTTGTGAGCTCTGCAGCCCTGCATCTGTATTTATTAAAGAAGAAGCTTTCAAGCCTCTTTGTTTAATGCAAATCAGCTCTGCCCAAGGGCTTTTAGTAAATCGCCTCTGCTGAACAAAGTTTAGATGCCTCTGCTGTAGTGTGAATGAGGAAAACCTCCCAGCTAAGGAGAGGTAACAATAAAACCAGTGGCAGCTTACTGTTCAGAATGATGATTAGGATTTTGGTAGGCTGTGAAGTCTTGCCAGATTAGGCGGGTGTGAAATTTACCCTTATCAGACTGTGACAGGAATACATGGAGCCCATCAGGAGGTAATCTCTGCAGGCTTCTGAAAGCTGATTAAAATGTAACTAGTCTTTGAATGCATAAACATGAGAACAGTTTTTCAAGAGCTCAAACTGGGGGTGAAGTGGTTCTTGGTTTAAAAAGGAGCTCTGGGCTGTTTCCATATTAGGGGACAAATTTTCAGAAGAGCTGCTGCTTCGCTCATCTCCCTCTCTCTCCCCTCACAGAAATTCATAGAAAACTATGAGTAATTTGAGGATGGGAAAAAGACAGGGCACACACCCACCAGATTTAGCTGTGAGGAAACGCCTTCATCTCAGTGTAGTTTGCTATTGGTTGTAGTGAATGCTGTCTCGGTAAGGCTGCTTTAAAGACCTCCGTTCTCATATACTCATGGTGGCGTTTCCCTGTTATTTCAGAAAGTCAGTCACAGAGCAAGTCGAAGGCTAGTGCTGCACCTCTGCTATCAATCACTTTTGAAATAACAGGTAGGTAAATTAAGGCCTCCAACCTGGCCTTTTGATAAAGAACATGCAAAGGAGGCAACATCCCTTTTGGGGGACCTTGTTGGCTATATGTATATGATTAACACGTTTATGGAGCTCTGAAATAGTTCAATGGATTTGTGCGTTCTCAGGAAATTTCAGATCAGTTTGAAAGTGACAGGCCCAAACTCAAACTAATGTTCTTGGACCAGCTGGGATGCTGAGAGAGTTCCCTGCTCCTGAACCATTTTAGCAAGTGACTGCTTTTCCTCTCAGCTCTGAGCACCGGGAATTGTTTTGTGGCTTTCATCGTACCTGCTGTTTCGAGTTCCTTCTGTAGATTTAAAACACTGAGTTAGGGCTCTAGTAAGAATTTGAACTTCTAATACTTAGCTGAACCAGAATCCCTCATGCCATACAGATCAGTAGGAAGAAGGAGTGTTGGGTGTAGTAGTTAAGCAAGTGGCAATCAAGTTTCCTGGAGGCCACTGTCATTCTGCCATTTACTTGCTGCTTGTTTCATCTCTCTTCACCTACTTAACTGGTTTAGTCATGAAGTTGCTCTCATTGTAAGTGTATGAGGTGGATTGTGTCATCTTATTCCGAGTACCTTTAAAACCCTCAATGTAGAATAAAGATGGGAGGAAAGTTACTTTATGGGCATAAATTTATTCTACATTTCCAAATACACACTCATTGCCCTATTAAACACAGAGGAACTGCTTACATGCATGGAACTGTGGATGTCTTAGAGCACCGGGTTCTGAATTAGGTAATGTTTTTTGATGAAAGAATTCAGTTTTATAGAAAAGGAGAAGAGCATATATTCTTTAATTGTTGGTCATAATGTGTTTTGGGCTTGGGTTTTTTGTGGGTCTTTTGAGTGAGAGTACTTGGAGAAATTTCTTTGTGTTGCATGCTATGAAAGCAGTGTGAAAAATGAGCAGAAAGAAATCTGGAGTTGTGTCTGCTTATACTGATGCAGTCACATTCAAATTCACTCTCTTTGCCAGCTTGGTCATTAGCGGGCACTAGTCTCTAGAGTATTTTTAGAGAAGGATGGTGAGTTTGATATCTTGATAAATGTATCAAATGCATAAAAGCAGAACTGATCTTTTTCTTTTCAGTCATTTTTACAACTCAGTAATTCGAGGAGGTGTTTTCCAAGGATATAAAATACCTTCAGCTAATATTTCCTAATATAGAGGATGATTTGGGGAACCGATAATTGAATCTTATTTTAGTTTTAGGTCACTACCTTCAAACCTGAAATTACTTGAAAACTGAATCTAATTTATTAGTTAGATTGAAGGAGAGAGATTATCAAAATGCATTCACTTTTCCTTCTATTTTTGGCCCAAAATTTAGTCAAATTTTGCATAGATCTAGTAGTATTACACAGAGTCTAATCAGCATTCAACATCACTTCAAAGCAATAAAGAACAATCTTTATTGCTGCCACAAGAGCGTATGAAAGGACAGAGATAAGACATGGTTTTAAACTGTAAATTTCTGCATCCAACATCATCTTCTTTCAGAGTGTCTTTGCGAAACAATAAGCATCAAAATCTGAGCTTAATCATACTTTTTTGATGCTGAAAGAAATTCATTTAAATTCATGGGAACAAGATGGTCATAACAGCCCAGGCAAGGCTGTTTTCTTATTTTACTGTCATCTCAAAGAAAGAATTCTGAGTAATCCTGCATGAAATGCATCCTGAGTTCTCAATGATGAAAACACTTTTTAATAACCTGAAATATAACTTTTCTGTCCTATGAATTCTTTTGTTGTAAAAGCAATTTATAACAGATCTGGTAGCAGACATTTGTACATCACTTATGGTCAAAAAGCACTGTTCCAAAAACATTTTGGCTTATGTAGAGATTTATTGATATCTGTGATATGAAAAAGCTGCTATTTAAAGCTTCTTGATGAAAGATCTTTATTATTTTTCTGAGTAACATCCCATGAACTAGTGTGATGTTAAGTTCTCTATGGTGGTGCAGGCTGGAGGTGAAGCATGGCATTCCTCAGAACAGTTTCTCTATTCTCTGAAGCAAGACTGTGTCTCAGGGGTGTAATTGACCCTTAATTTCAAGTGTCTCACTTGGGCAATTCCCCAATTAAATCAAGGTTAAAAATGTATGGATAGCAATTACTTACTGTTTTTCTTTTTTTATTAGAAACTGTTCAATACAAATTCAAAAGGGAAATTATGTTTACTTACATCCATTTTCTACACCAAGTATGCATATTATGTTGATTATCATGCGTGTTAGGTGTGCTTGTCAAACTTACTGTAAAATTCAATGTTCTGTCATAAAATTTAATTCCAACATACCATTATGCAAATGTTGGAATATTAGGTTTTGTATTATTTTGTGTTAAGAAATTGATGAGCTGGAGGCAGTAATATTAAATGACTATCTACCATCTTCATGCCTTCATTATGTGGAGCAACAGTGTAAAACTGTGCCAAAGGAGGCAACCTGGAAAACCAGAATAGGGTGAGGATTTTTCACTCCCTTTTCCCCTTAAAAAAGTGAGAACTGGATGCTTTTTCTGTAACTGTAAAGGTCATCTCTTAGAAAATCTGAATGGAAAGACATACACATCTACAAGTTTGACCGTACTTCAACAACCTGGTGTTTACTTTCACATTGTAGAAGTGGTTATTGGTCTCATCTTTCAGAAGGATATTTTGTCATATACTGAATTTATTTAATCAGAGAGCTCTTTCCATTAAAAGAGATTATTTGTAGTAGTGGCAAAAATTAATGAGGTAATTTTCCAGTGGAAAAAAAATGCCAAGTAGGATGAGAGTGTCTTAAGTTAAGGAATTGCATGTTTCTTCAATCAGCCAAAGTGATATAATGTGGCAGACTTCACTTTGCCTTCTAGCAGATATTCTCTGCTTGGTGTAATATTTTGTCAAGTCCTATATTATGAAAGAGAATTAAAATCTTGCTTGCAATGAAATGGTACATTTTCAGTTAGAATTCTGTGCTTTACTCTGACACCTTATAGAATTGTCCTATTACCTGTATGACCTGGAAAGTCAAAAGAATAAAGTATGGAAAGAGAAGGGTAATTTTGTCCAGGCTTATTGATTCCTAAAGAGCATAAAAATCTGCCTTCACATGTGTCTCTATAGATTAATAATACTTTAAAGAAAAAATAAATTGTCTTGTGCAGTTTTTTACTAATACCTATATATATTTTGTATGTATGTATGTATATCTATTTATATATGTGTATATATTTATAGTAAATGCAAACCATATATATATCTGAAACAAAGCCTTTCTTGAATTAATGCTGCTCCTGCACAAATGTTAATGCTGAGTGTGCACTTGACGGTCTTTAGAGTAAAAAAAAACCAAATTTTTGTCATAATTTTAGCTGTGTTTCAGGTTATAGCTTAAAAATAATCTTTTAAATATTAATTAACCAGGCCTTTGAAGTTATAGTATCATATAGTTTACATATACAAGTGCAAAGGGATTTATGCCGCTTTTTGTTCAGTTTCTTAAGAGAAGAAATAATGAGATAGCAGGACATCAATTTATGCGGAGTGCAAAGTGAACCATTGTTGTGGTAGTGTAATTTACCCCTCTAACAAAAGGACTGCATCCAAGAGGGTTCTGCAATATCTACAGACTTCCCATCTCCACGTAATCAGATTTGACTCTGTTCATGTGGAGAGTAAACTGACTTCTGTTTCAGTTTTTTCAAGGCAGGTGTTTTTCCATCCTGTCATCAGATTAAAATGATGAGATAGCAGCCTTTCTGATTGAAGGATAGTCCTGTCCACTTAGAGCTGAGGATCATGACCAGTGGTATATGAGAAATGTTTTAACTTTGTTTTGACAGCTTCGAGGCCAGTGGACCGTAAACTGTGTACAGGACCTCTTCCCAGCACCTCCCAGCTGTGCCATATTCCCTGTCCTACCGAGTGCGAGACCTCGGCATGGTCAGCCTGGGGACCATGCACCTATGAAAGCTGTGATGACCCTCAGGCCAAGAAGGGTATGTAAAATTTGGCAGAACCTTTTAATGGTGATTTTTTTACTATTCCTAAGTTACTAGGAACCTCTAGCTATGCAAGCACATTACATTTTGTACCAAGAAGTGTATATCCAGTGCCTCTGAGCATCAAAATGAGGTCATTGAATTAGGACTACATTTAACATTACTGTTATACCAAGGCTGGCAAAAATGTAGCTGGTTTACTAGGCTCTCAAGGTCAGTTTGGGTTTTTACAGGTCAATTCCAGTTTCAAACCTTCCTCTCAGTTTGAAAGGGACATGGTTTGTGTGTTCAAATCACAATTCTGGCACTGTCTTGAGAGGAGGACAGAAGCCTCCTTTGAGGTGTGTAGTGTCCAAGGCACTCAAAGATTTACAGTTCAGTAATGGCTTAAGAATTCACCATTAGACCATAAAGCGTGATCTGGCAAAGAGATGGGACCATTCACTGTTGATACGTGACACTGTTTTACTGATGACATATGTGCTGGTTTCAATTTCAGCATGTTTTACAACTTATTCCCATGCAGAACAGATTGTAGTAACCTGACATCAAATTAGGAAAGCAAGAATACAGTGACAGGGACCTCATGTTAGAAGTCTGTGTGTTTCTGGCTGTGAATGAGAAAAACTGGCCTAGTCATTGCTTCAAAGTGATTACCTGACACAAGCTGGGAATACTGACTTGGTTTCTTGATTGAAAACAGTCGTAAGAGAGGGCAGCCACGTATGTCCACTGGAAGGAGCAGCTGTGATTACTGTGTTTGCTTAGCTGGATGTTTCTGGCATACTGCTAGCTACACTTCTGTCTGGGCAGCAATAATACGAGTTTTACAAAGCTGGTTTGTGAAACTCTGACCCAACCTTGATCAATTCAAGAAGAAAAAAGCAGTTCAGTGTGTAAATCTATTGGATTAAGTCTTCTCTGAGTACAGCTGTCAAGTAGTCTGTTATTTCTGTTTCTGTTCCATCACTGAAAGATTTGCTACATTTTCGGGGGTAAAGTTTAGGTATGTGAGACTGATTTGGACATCTGTTTAATAGAAATGTATTAGGATGTACTTTATGCAAGCCTTTATTCCTACACACATTCTCAGGGATCTTTTCTCGACTGCCAGTGTTTTCCTCTTATCTGGAAATCCTTACATTTTATTTTATAATTGCATTGACAATTCTTCTGAGAGAATGATGTAAAAATTGTACAGGCACTCCCATTTTTAGCAGCATGTCTCTCTACATATTTCCAGATCACTTGCATCCTTTGTTGCTGTAGATATTGGAGTTCTTTATTTTTGAAATTATATCAGCCTTTTGTGTCAGGCTTGTTAAACCATTTTCACAAAATTTGGCTGAACTCTTCAATTTAGGAAAAAACCCAAACAGCCATTTAAGATACATGGAAATGTATTTTTAAAGTAATATTTATTATAATTGAATTAAGAGGCATGTCTTCAAAGAATCAGTTCTTGCACATATGTGTTTGAAAACTCTACTGTTTAGTTTGTGTTCTGGTAGAAATGAAAGAGTTATATGTACTATTTTATAAAAAACATCTGTATATTACTAATCTGCCTGAATACTGATATAAAACAAAAGAGACTGTGAAAAGATGTGAGAAGAAACAAACCCTTGCCCAAGTTAAAACATTCCAATCAGCTATATCAGAAACTGTAGAAAGTTATTACACAAGAAAATATTTCTTGAATCCATTCAATTTGATTAGGTTGTTCTTACTGTATTTAGTGTGGCTTTTTCAATGTGCCATCCCGAAAGGGAGAGAGGAGGTTGCTTTTGGTCACTGGCATTGACCTAGCAGATGACACACTGCATAAAGGCATCACTGTATAAACATCAGTTTCTCCATTCCAAAATGAGTTTAGATAGTCTTAAAGAAATTTGTAAATGCTTGCAAGGGAATATTGTGATGTTTATTACTGAAAATTTATTCATAGGACTTTTGGGGTTTATTTCCATGCCTTCCTTTTTCTCACAAGGTAGTCTTTTTATTCTTCCATTTTATTTTGGGGGGTTGGTGGCAGAAGGGAGTGTTTGTAAGTTGATTTCAGTTGATAATCCATCCCTGTTGGAATATACGTGAGAAGAAAACAAACAACATATTTGAGAAATGGCAACAGAGCAATCTAGTCAAGATTTATTAGATGAGATGGATCTGGCAAGAGTGATGCACAGGAAATGATCCTGTCTTCCTCCTGGAGTATGTGTGACTATGAGGAACAGAGGTTTAAGGCAAAGCCTACTGAGGAAGCTCAAAACTTTTGAATCTCTTGTTAAGTCTTACCTCTAGTTCTTCTTTAATGAGTTCCTCTACCCAGTTATCTAAAATGCTGTGTTCTGCTGAGAGTCTGTGGTATGTTTTACAGAGAAGAGAAACCGAACTGTTCACTCAGGTGTAAACAGATAAAAAGTGCTTCCCTTTGCATTTTAGGAGTTGAATTGTTATTTTCATGGAAATTTCAGGCTTTAAACTAAGGAAACGTCGCATCACCAATGAGCCTACAGGAGGAACAGGAAACTGCCCTCACCTGCTGGAAGCCATCCCATGTGAAGAGCCCTCCTGCTATGACTGGAGAATCACGGGGCTGGAGGAATGCATTCCTGACAATGAGAAGCCATGTGGCCCTGGTACGCAGGTTCCTGTTGTCGTCTGCGTCAACAGTGATGGTAAGTTGGGTGCTTTTTCCTACAGTACACACCAACTAGAGTGAAGATGCTAAAATGTAGTCCAAAAGGGTAGCAGTTTTTGTTCTTAGCTTTCTTGATCCTTAAAACCAAGCTGTTTGGAATAGAGATAAATGTCCATTAGTATTGGTGAGGAAAGGTAAGAACTCTAGTTGCTCTAGGATCAAGTTCCTTTGCCTACACAGTGTAGGTTCTCAAAGCTTCATGAAGTGGCTCTGAAAAAATTAAGTAGAAAACAGCTATTGTTTGTCAGCAGATCAGATTCATGCCTGCAGTGGCTGGACTGAATTCCCTGATGTAATCCCACTAACAAAGCTGATCCTCTGAGTCCAGAAACAAATAAAGTGTGAGTAAAATAAGATGCATTGCAGTAAGTATAGCTGGAAGAAAAATAATAATGTGTTTATTAAAAATCACGGTTTGATGTGTGTTATGGAGTTGGATTGACAGTCCAGGCTGTTTTGCTTCTTCAAAAGGTCAAAAAAAATACCACCATTATTCAATTATCTTCTGTGAGACAAAGCAGACCTTGCATGACATAGTCATAAAAGCCAATTTTGAAAGCTGCTTACAGAATACTTTAATCTACAGAAGATTCATGAATTACTGTTGTGAGAATAGTCCTTATTCATTAGTAATATTATAGTCTAGAGCAGCATATAAATTAAAATAATTGTACTGACTACAGTGTAGTATGGTAAGAGGCTTCTAAGTTCCAGCAAAGGATTAGGTAAGAGGACACCTCTGATGAGTGTTAACAGCTGCACAAAATATTTTGAAATTAAATTGATCAAAAGTAATAATAACTGATTATAAAGATGTTTAAATCTTGAGCTTTCATGCTGAAGAATTTCAGTCATAATTGAGCTTTGGGGCTTAAATTGAAAAGCTTAGAGTTAGAATATAAGCTTTATTTTTCCACATACACCTAAGACAATTGGTAACCGTTTGTACAGCTCAGGAGGAGATTAGCCTAGAATTACAGTATTGAATCTACTATATTTTATGTCTTTAGATCAAAAAATTTCCCTTTGCAGTGTAATAATTTCTTGACAACAACACTGAAACTATTTTCAGGTTTTTTGGTATAAATTTTCAGATGAAAAATGGCCTTTTCTTCATAAATGAAGGTGTTTCCTAAATAATTGTGAATTCTCTTTTAGAAAAAAAAAGTAAAAAACACTGACTTTTTGCTTTACTGGATGACATTTAGTTTTGCTTATCTTAGTTTTGAGGAATTGTGTTTTCTCACATGTTTAGCCTAATTTCTTACTAAATTGTAATATAGTGATTTATATTGACTATGACTCATATGTTTGGAGCATGGAATTGAGCCATTAAACTTGGAGATATCTTTTATGTACATCATATTTTCTATTGAAAACTCACAGGATTTGTTCTCGGCACTTCAAGGGCTTTGGTTTTGGCCAAATTTGGCTTTGAAGACTTGCATTTAACTTTTTTTTACTCCCAGTAATCTTCATCTCTCTGTCTTTCTGAATTCTAAGACATTATATATTGCTCTAAATATATGGCATTGTACATTGCCTGTATCAGTAATCTGCCCCAGAAGGAGTGAGAAGTCAGGCTTTGGCCTGTCAGTCTTTGATTGAAGAGTTGTGGGCATCGCTTCAGAGAAAGGAGAAAACGAATTGCAATTATGGCTTGTTTTGCAAAGATCCGATCACTCTCAAAGATATGTGTTGTATAAGTTTTGACAGAGTGCAAAAGCAAAGGAGACTAATGTAGTGAATTGCCCCAGCTCTTCTTCAAAATCCCTTCTCTTAGTAAACAATCTTCTGTGTACTTCAGCAGTAATACCAAGTATTTTGCTTAGGTCTCTCCTGAGAAGGAGTAGCGTGATGCAGTAGAAGCAAACAAAGTAAAGATCCACCAACCTCAGCAGTCTCTCCCTCCAACTGACTTTGCTCAAGCATCTTATTACTTTGCCTCCTACAGCACCAACACACTAAAAATCCTATAGACAACTCTTACATACTTTGTTAACATGGACCACCACCTCTTCCCAGGTTGTTCCCATGTAGTACTTTGGCCTCCTATCCTGGCAGTCAACAGAATGTCCGTGGTGTCCTTCACCAAACCCTTGTTGGAGGCACATAGATTCTGCTGTGCAAAATACAAGAGAGCAACACTTTGCAAACAGGCAAGTTTTGCTTCAAGCTCCACAGCTGCAGGGTAGTTTGCAGTAAAATAAAGTTTGGAGAGTGCTACTCTTCCATTGTCTAAACATCATAGTTTGAATTATTCAGCATAAGAAATTTGTGAAATTCAGTGTTCTTTGAGCACTTCTTGGAGAAGACTGCATTGACTGTCAGTTAAAGACTGTGCCACAGTTAACAGGATACATAATTTGTATAATAAACATGCATTGCTATATTTTTGATCTTAGTAGCATACAGGGAATTTCATTCAGTTTTACAGGTAAAAATTACTCTGAAGGGAAACTGTGGAAAGGATTAATTATTGCCTAAGATTGCTATGTTACTCAAACTGAACTAATCTTTGCTTAACAATATTGTCTTTGATTTCTTAGGAGTTTGTGGTTGTTATTATTATTATTATTATTAATGAGCCAATCTTAGATCTTAACGTGCCTGGATAGGAAAGGTTGGATCCTGGATAGGAAAGACTGGATTGGAGGGACTTAAATGTATTAAAACAGAAGTGTATTTTGCCCTTGGCTTCTGCTTTATAAAATGAAAAAGGCTGGTGGTGCATATTTCAGAGTAAGCACTGTACTCTACATGGATAAAGCTTTGTAGCTTTAATGTAAAATAAACCCAACAGTGATTAGTATCTTCTCTTCCTGTGCACTGTTGCATTGTTCTATATATCTTAAGCATAATTAGTTGGGATAATATGTCTTGGCCTGGATCTTTGGCTTCACAATTAGAATCAAGCAGCAGTGTTTGTGAGGTTGTTTCATATAATTGAAATTAGCTTCTCTCTTCATTTTGGTGTTTAGATAAGAGTCATTACAGCCTTTGAGATAACAGCAAACAATAGGTCTCTCTATTGTCCTAAATATCCTCCCGTCTCATTGCTGGAGGCCTGTGATTGTCATTCCCTTTCCACAGCGGATGGCAGTAATCAGAATTTTCATTCAGGCTGAAAAAAATATGACAGTCAGTACCCCGGGTTGTCATTGCAGAGTTTAATGAACTTTGATGTATTTTATTATATAAATGGAACCTCAGTCTTTTTCTGTGGAAAAAACCTTTTCAGAATAAATATTCTTAGTAAATCTTCCAGGAAATTTTACAAAGGAGTGTTTTTAGGTGAAGAGAACACTTTTTGGTGGAAACCCCCAGACTGGACAGAAAGTGATCAGAATTCCTTCATTGCATACATAATTTGAACAATTAGGCTTCTCTTGCTAGTGTTCTATTCTACAGAATAACTTTTGCTAATGATAGAATGACTTTTAAAAAATAACTTGATATTCGTCTTTTTGTTATGTATGTAATAAATGCAAGGCATACTTTCATGAATGCACACAAGCAACTATGTGTGTACTATCTATCATTTAGCATATTAACACAGTTCAGAAAAGTGATTTTAGAACAGGTGAATTTGCTCTATTTCTCTGTAGCTATGGCAGTCTATGAAGAATACCGTTTCAAAAATATCTCGCTATTATTTAAAGTCCGTAGTGGGAAAGCTGACTGCTTCTCCACTTTATTAACAGACGTATTAGTGCTACTCAGATGTAAATAGGTCAAAATAATTTCTGACATAAAAATCTGCAAAATTAACTACTGCTGAAAATACCTTCAAAATGCTCATTCACTCATTTTTGCTTTTTATCTTTGGGCTGAAGCCTATAGCATAGGTACTGGCATTGGTTGTAATGTCAGTAGTGTACTTCTGATCCTCACGCAGTCAGCTGAAATGACGTGCTCATTTTGTAAGAGTGTGTAAGTAATAAATTGGTTTACAGCCTTTATAATATACTGGCCTTTATACCACTGCATGTGTCACTCTGGATAAAATAGATCTCACTTGTGAAGCACAAATTTCTTCCGGATGTTGTTGAAGCTCACTAATTGTTGGGTTACAGTAGCTCTACAGGGGACAGACAGGACCATCTTCTGCCTCACAGCTGAGAGAGAGAGACTCACCTTGTAAGAGGGAGCCATGGCAACAGCCAGGCTCTTCGTGTATATGCAAATTCCTACAACTCTTTGAAGTAGCAAAATTACTGCTGAAGTTGTCTAGGCAGAGGTGCATGATGATGTAGCTGAAAGCCACAAGCTCTTTTCTGGTACCTGGATGAAGGTGGGTGACACAGGTCTGGTCTTGCTGGGACTGAAGCACAAATTCAAACCACAGCTGACATAAGTATATTCTGATGTAAATGGGCGGATTTTATCTTTTTGGAATATTGGGGGCAAAACAGTGGTGCTGGCAGTCATTAAAAGATAGCAGGTAGACTAGTCTGTTTCATTAAGCACATTTCAAACCAATTAGTTTAGCTACTTCATCTGGAGCTGAAGCACTGTACTGAAATGGAAGAGTGTACATTTCCAGGGTACCTGTCCTTTATCTGTGTTTATTCTCAGCTAGTGAGACTGACTGAAGACACCATACTTCAGCCATATAACTTCCTATGTTTCATTTGCTTTATTGTTTTTCTCTAGACTTAGAAATATTTATTTCTGAAATACTACTTCTGTTACTTTTGTTGAATTTTACTTTGAAGTAAATCTTATAAAATTTCTTCTATAGTTTCCTGATCAATATCTCAATTTCCTTCCTTAATTTTTTTTGCTTGTGGGTTTATATCATCTTTCAATAAGCAGCTAATGAAATATATAGAATAAATTTCAGGAAAAACTGAAGATTGGCTGGTGCAACGATTTTTATTTAAAATATTTTGACTGGTTTAAGAATTGGCACTTTCTGTGTATTTATGGTTTGAATCAAATACTAATTGAGTAGCTTCTGGTCTTCATTAATTTTCATAATGAGAAACAATAAGAGATTCAATGGACCTGAGCATAGATATTTTATAGGTGTGCCACATATAAAGAATCTACTTTTTCTGACGTTTCTATTGTGCAGCTGTATGCATTAAATGAAGAAACCATCAGAATGATTGGATTTTATGATGATTATTTATAAAAGAAAATACTACTTCGTGTCACTTTATGACTTAGTTCTTTAAAAACAATGAAAAGCCAGATTCAAATTCAAATTACTTTGAATTATTCAGTTATGCATGTAAGAAAGCCCAGATCAAAATCTGGTCAATGCTCAGCAGTCAATTAGTAGAAAAATACAGTAGCTAATGACAGTTTCTTTGAACTCATAGTGCCTTATGCTTACAGGAACTTGGTTATATGGGCATTAGGCATCATTTCCCAATATTTATTTCCTAGCTAATATCATAACAAAATTGTTTTAAACTGTTCTTTGCTGCTGACAGCTTTTTGGATGACCATCTAAGGCGTTTAAATCAAATGTGAGATGCATACTTTGTTCCCCACTATAAACACATAGGCTATGAACCTTATAACCAAGTCCTTCCTTCCTTTCCTTTAACTTTTCCGCTCACATAAAGAGCTATCAAATACGTTTATTGGATATTTGTTTGGTACATTTAAGGATTTATAACTGAGGGTAAAATACAGTCAGTTTAAAGGACCTTAAAACTGACACTCTCAGGCCATTATGTTTCAGAGCATTGGATTTTTAAGGCATATATTTTTAACAGAGTTTGCTTTATTTAATACAAAGGAATATAAGGGAAAAAAAGAGAAGAGTACTGCTTAAACTACCTCATTCAAGTCTCAGAAAAGTTTGATAATTGATAATTCTTCTGTCAATGAAAGGTCACGTTTAATTCATCATACCAATTCCTTTTTAATTCTCATCTTGATATAAGGAAAGTGGACATGTCACTATTGAGTTTCATATAAGAATGGATGCTTTTAGTGGTTATGTAACATGAAATGATTTAATTATATGGAATTAATTTAATACATAACTTTCTTTGCCCATGTCTTTAATAGTTTACCTGTATACTATACTTCACCTGTAATTTGATGTGATTATTTCAATTAAAGGGATAAGTAAAACAAAACCAGAGTTTCATCTGCATAGTCCAGTAAACAATTAGCATTTATGATGGTGCAATAGACTCTTGTTTCCAATTTATCATATATCTTTGAAGTCAGATTTGCACTTGCTATGGACAATGCCTAATGAGATATTACTGTCCACAAATAATATAATTAAGTTAAAAATGGGTGGGCCAAGCTAATTACCAAAATCTTTTTCTCATATCATAAATCATAATGTGACTGTCTGGTCAGATAAATTTGGTGTGTTTTGGCCTGTTTACTTCTAAAATATAATATAATGCTGCACTTTTGTAAAATTTATTGTACTTCTATGAGTAGAAATTGCAGTAGTGGGAAGTGCAAGTATTTTGAAAATGTACCTGAGGGAGTGCAGTTGCATGTTTCATATGATCTATATTCTTAGTAACTTGCTTTTGTTTTTGTCACAACCAGTAGGATATTGCAAGAACTGCTTGTGGGTAAATTGGGAGAAAGGGATTTTGATGCACACATTTTGATTTATGTAGCATTCCACAATGCAGGAACCCAATTCTGATTAGACTCCAAGCCTTATCATGGTAAGAATACAGAGAGGAATAATTGTAGATACATTTCATAACAATTGGGAGGGTTTTAGGAAGGTCAGTTTAATACTTTACAGTTTTTCCATTTATCACTTCAAATTATGCTGTTATGAAATAAGAAAGAACAAGGGGGTTATGGATGGATTATAAAACTGGTTTTATAGACCCAGTATTCAACTTCTTTGGTTTTGAATTTGTATGTCAATAGGTTAACTCCCTAGAACATACTCAGAAAATATTTGAAATATTTTTACAAAACAAATTTAGAAGAGAGAATTTTGCATCTAATACTGTTATATATAAAAATAATGCTACATAGTTATATATTGAGTACTGCTTTCTTGGAATATTATGTTACACACCACTAGTCATTAATCTTTATGACAAAATGTTCTAAGACGGTATATTCTCATTAGATTTGATGGGATTCAGTTTTCCATCTGAGAAAAAAAGGTTGCACAGATATTTTTACATTTTCCAACAACCTGCATGCGTATGGTCCATTTCTAAATAAAGGTTATCAAATTTCAAAGCTGTGAAACCACTGTTTTGATAAATGATGATAATTAAAACATCATCGTGAGCTAGTCATGTTGAGCCAGAATAAATAGGAATTTTACTGTCAGTACTTCCAGCCTTAAGCAGCTTGTTGTCTCACCTTTGTTATGGATCATAATTTGTGTTGAGTACTGATTAATGAAAAACCACTCTTATCGGCCAAAAAATACTTGATTTCACAAGATAACTGTTCCAGTGGCAATTTAGAGATTTAAGATAATCTGTGTCATTTTGCAGTTCTCACAACTGCTGTGCACTGCACAAGCACCATCTCCACTGAATACTTAAGAAACTTCAAACTACAACACGCTCAGCCACAATGATTACTCAAAATCAGAGGAAACAACTAACACCAGTCTCTCCAGTCTTAGTGATCTATTCCAGATTTTGGAGTGCAGTAGTCTGTGACTCTACGTAGCTGCAACCCTAGCAGAAGGAAAGAAAGAGGTTTGTACCTGGGATTTGGTGACAAGGGTGATGGAAGACAGGACGAAGAAACTGGTTCTGGCCAAGCAATGAGGTTGAGAGCTGGGGAAAGCTAGGATTTGACCCTGGTTTCCTCCAGGACAGTTTCCTGAGACCAAGTAAGGAACTCAAAGTTGTAAAATGTCTCTACATGACAACGATTAGGAATGAATTTGGGGAGGGATTTAATCTATTAAGGGTCAGCCCAAGGGAGGATTTGACAAGCAGCTGGAGAGAATTTGGCATGGCCAGATGAAAAGGACGGTGAGGTGACAGACTGGGATTAGTGTCTGGAGAAAATAAGGCTGGATAAGAAGCCAGAGAACGGGGAAGAAAGTTCATAACTTCTAGGACTGGAACACAATGTTTTTTAGTCTGCCTCTGCTTTTGTCTCATGAGATCACCAGACAGAGAAGCAGTGTCAAGCATCAGTGTAACACACATGGCAGAAATACTATTTATCATTTGGCTTCTGTTTTAAACTAGAAAATTGGAAAGAAATATTGTGTCAAAATTTAGCATTTTAGGTTGCAAAGGCAAGCCCTCAAACATTGGGAAATTAAGGTTGTTTGGGCCTTATGTGAATGTATCAGAATAAAATATTTAATTATTTAATTCTGCCAACATGATGTTTTCCCCACAGAACCTGCTACTTATTTGTGAGACAGATATATCTCCTTTGGATATTAAGTGGGCATTTTGTAGTAATGAATGCAATGTCTGTGAAACAACTAGGCTTAGTTGTGTCATTCTTCAGGGTTTAATTTTGCTCTGCTTTTGTTCAGCATCAGCAAAATATAAATAATACTGACCCATCACATCTTCAGTGTTCTGAAAATAGCGCTGTACTAGTGGGCGTCTGATAGTCATAACAGAAAGATCTTAGGAAAAATGCCAATTCTGTTTTAATAACACTTTTAATTAGTATGTGGTAAATAAAACATAGGCTCATGTCTTGAACAAAGAGAATAAAACTAAAAATACCAAATAGCTCCTCATTAAGGAATTTCCAGTCTGTGAACTGAAGAAGGAAGGGACCCAGTGGAAAAATAATAAGCATGTGATTATGCAGTTAAAAAAACCTGCATTATACAAAGGCGGCTTTAATTTTGGCATTTCCTGCCTGTTGTTTGGCTTCTTGACATACTTTTGGGGGTAACTTATGGATTAACTATGTAAATCTTGCCCTAGGAATTATCAGAAATTTGGGTCTAATTTTATTTAGACATCCTTTTTTGGTACTGATATTATTTTATAAATAGTGAATTGCTGCATTAGTGTTTTCCAGATAAAAGATATTAAGCAGAAACTACGTGAAATCTCTTGTTCTAAATGTCTCAGAATGTTGGGGTCTTTTTTAAAGAGGAGGAAAAGAAGAATTACATTAGCTAGAAGCATCTTATATATTGTGGAAGGCTTCCAGAAAACCAGTAGTGAAAGGGAACCCTATTTTCAGGATTTCTGTCAGTAGGCATAAATCTACAGCGAAATCTCTCAGATTTCTGGGACTTTAGGACATTAGCTTGCATAACTTATTAACAGAGTAGAAAAGTTGTAATGTAGCTATGCTTGTGGAGGTGTTCCTGTTATTTTTGGTTTAGCTGTGGCAATGTTATTATATTTCCTTAATTTAGCACAGCTTTGTAAGATGTAGTGGTGTTTAACTCTGGTTGCTTTCCTGACAGCTCTTTCTCTGAATCCATGCACTGAAAGACTTGGAGAAAGAAAAAGTCAAAAGGATGGGTTAGTTTTAGTCTTCTGGAGAGGAATCAGCTATGAAAATGTTTCCAAAAGAGAAGATGAGTTCTCAGTCTGAGCTCCCTAAAGGCATGCTGTGCCTTCCACTTGTAATGATGAGAAGATATTCATTGCAAGATGGATAACAACATGTTCTCCAAAGACTGCATTTTATCTGCCAGTAGTAGGACACAGACAAAAGCATCCATGAAATTAATTTTAAAGCCATTTCTCAGAAATGTGTAAACATGACAGTGGCAGTGATCTCTCTTACACCTCTTGGGTCCTATGTTTTAACTGTGATTGAATTGAGCTGTCAGATTACATAGAGGGTGACAACTCTTTACGAGCTGCAGCTGGATGAATAATGCAAAGAAAATGTTTGCAATCATCTTTTGCTATATAAAATAATTTTTCTTACTCTCTTAAAACCCCTTTTGAGTTACATGTGTATTTATGTGGCAAGAGGTATGACAAATATATATGAATGCACAGTTGTAAAGTTGCTGCAAATTCACTGTACAGTAGTGAAATACTAGATAATTGACAAACTGAAAAAGTCACCTAATATTCTGTCAGGTGCATACCATTAGTCATTCTCTTCAGCTGTGGGTTAAGCTTTTGCATTAGAGAGAAGAATAACATTAAAATGTTGGTGACCAAATTCTAGGAAAATACCTCAATGCTGGAGTGTTTATGAACTCATTTATGATGCACCTTTTTGAACTGTTTTAGCTTAAATGTATAAAGTTATCCACAAAAGACCATATTTATGCTGAAAAATGAGATTCTGAAGTTTTTGAAAGTTTTGGTGTTTCTCGAAAAAGCAGGCCGTTTAAGGTAGCTGCTGAAAATATGCAGATTAGTACCTCAGTGTAGGGAATTGTTGAAAAGATTGTGGTGAGCACTGTCATTCTACTGACGTTAATGGAACTGACACATTGTTTTCATGCTACTGTTTTTCTAGTCTTGCCTATTATTTCCTTTTTATGCTTCTATTCCTAACTCATATCCCTGAATGTTAATCTAGTTCAGATCAACACATCAGAATTATCTTTTCTAATCAAACTCTTTGGAGTCATTGACATTCCATTGCTCTTCCCAAACTTTTTCTCTGCTTAATATTGACTTTATTGGAGGGGAGGGGGAAATGCCTAAAATAGCAGTTACAATATAATGCCTGTGAAACCTTTTAAAAGGCTGCAACACTCAATGTGTCCATATCTGATGAATTAAAAAATTTGCTGAGAATACTTAGCAGTGAAAAAAGTAATACCATAGTTTCTAGTGGTTAATAAAACACCTTGTTTTTAAATAAGCAAAAAGACATATTGCAATAACTAAGTAAGCAAAAGTTGCAGTATCTAAGTAAGCAAAAAGACATATTGCAATAAAATAGATACATTTTGCATTTTGAAATCCATGTATTTTAAATCCTACTCTTACCAATGTTCAAATAACACTGCCAGTATTTCTTAAGTCTGTGAAACAATTTTTCTTCACTTCTAAACACAGCAGAGTTTCTGTAACATTTTACAAACAAATAGGAAAAGTATTTTTAAATTTTTTCTCTAAGTCGTGTTTTCATATCATTTTGTCACTATATGAATTGTGGCTTGATTGGGAAATGTTTATGAGAATGCTCAGTTGATCTTGGAGCTATATCTTTTAAAGGTGACTTGGTGCTTTTGACAAGTGTTTTTAGAAATACAGTGAATTTTCAAGTGATCTCATCCTCCAGATTCGCACTGTCTTCTTTTTCCTTATAGCTCTGTCAGCACTTTTCCCTTCCTTTCCCCAGCCTGCTAAAATGGCCTATTGGTCTGACATATTGATCCCACTTGGTCACATGACTAATATTGATTTTATTCTCAATGGGACCGTAGCCTGTCATCAAACTTATTTTTTCTTTCATATCAAGATGACATTTGATTGGCTTATTTGACACTAGAAGGCAACTGTGCTTGGTTATGATCAATACACTTGTATTCTCTGTTCCTTATCATTCTCAGTAAGACTACATTAGCAAATGAACCATGAAAATGCTTCAACTACCTGTCAAGCAGTAGGAAAATTTTACTCCTGTTGTTAGGCAGTGTATGGGTACTCTGCTGGACTCTTTATTAGAAATATTGAACTTCTATCCCTGTGGTACAAGTCTACCAAGGCATCAAGTAAAAGTATAGGAGATTTTCAGCTAAAGGCATATCGTGTTTCAGTTTTTGTTTACTTTGTCTTATATGCATGGAGACACTTTCAAAAGTTTATCCAAATTAACTGCAAAAATAATTAGTTAAACTATGTTAAATGTGTCTGTGAATCCTCTTATTCAGAGTTAAGGTGTCCTTAATTCTATTTGTCAAGAATTTTCTCTTTCATTCTGAATAAGGATAGCCATATAAAATGTTAATACAGTTTAACTAATCTCCTTCAAAGTCTCAGTTTAATTAATTTGGATTAATTCTTCAGTATTCCTATTTAGATCAGGCTTTTTCAGTGATACTGACTTTATCACTAATTGTTCAGATACAGCCTCTTTCATGCTGTTGAATATTCAGAAGTATCTGTAAGAGGAGTTTTCCATTAGTCTTTAATGCATAATACAAAATATGCACTCAGTAACTTATAGGGTTGTGTCAGAGATAAAAGGGCTGTGCTACTTTTTAAGCCATAGTCAGTGCTATAAGACACCCTCAATATGCCTTTGTGTGTATAATGAAGAAACTTGCCTCATGTATGGTTTTTTGTTTGGTTGGTTTTTTTAAAACTGGAACCCTCACAGGTAGCCAAGTGATTGCTATAGGCTTGGGGGAACTGACACAGTGGCTGCCATCACCACCACCACTTAGAAATACAGGGGGAATTGGAAAACCTTTTTCTATGCTTTCTGAGCCAAATATATGTAATTTTGGTTTTCAACCTGAATAGATCTAGCAAAAGATACTGAAAATTTAGAGAGGGGGTAAAGGTGAAGAAGAGGTGAAGTTTCAAAGTGGATACCACAAAATGTTAAGATGGCAACAAGAGAACAGTTATTTTTCACTTTTCTCAATCTCATTGAGTAAAGAATTAAAGCACAAATAAGAAGTTTTCCCTTTAATGGAAAAAAAAAATAGCATGGTGTTTCATTAGCGTGGTGTTTGTTGGCTTCTTTTTTTCCTCAGCCAAATGCCTCCGGTTTCTGTATATTTCAATGTTAACATAGTTATGGAATATTATTTTTTCATACTGTTGTTTAATCTGGCCAAATGGCAGTGCATTTTATGTCAAAAAAATATTATTTAGGTAAAGAAATACTATTTCTTTACTTGTTTTTATTTGCATCTAGCAAATTTAGATTCTGTCTACATGACTGTAATCCTGATAAATTAATATAAATAGAGGTACATGTGTTCTGCTATTACCAGACATGAAAATGGGATTACTGGAAGCATTAATATTGTATCTGAAGGTGTTAGTTCATTATCTTTAACCATTATTTTTAAGTTACATCCAAAGGATATGCAAAGATGTTTCCATCTGAAGAAATTATAGCAGGAAATATCCACCTTAAAAATATGTTCTTAATTTTTGTGTCAGAGTTGTCCCTTTATTTTTGTCATTATTTCAAGGTATGGAGTGTTATTTTGGTTCTGGTTATTCCTTTAACTGTTTTGTACATGGTGCAAAGCTTTACCTGTTGCATTAAGGAATACTGACCTGGATTTTTTAGCAGTGACTCACTTTTCTTGAAATTTGTGCAACTGAAACTTTGGACGAGCTTAAGGACAAGGAAGAAACCTAGTAACCAGAACTGTCTTACCTCTGTAGCAGAATGGCTTTCACATCCTCTAGCTTTCCTATGAACCTCTCATAGGGTTCTGCATTTTTTCTACACGGTTGGTAATACTCTGTGTTGTGGGAAAGGTTAGCAAACACATGCTGCTCTCTAAAGTGTAATTTAAAACAAACTCATTTACAAACAAACTCATACATAAAACAAACTCATTTACTGGTTTCGTTACCGAGAAGGAGCTGAATTGTTCAGGTACTGTTTTTGAAGTTAGATTTCAGCATGAATGTGGGTGTTCTTGAAGCCACCGTCATCCCACTCATCAGAATTTCTTTTCCAATAAGATGAATACATGAATAAAGAAGTATTTTGCGCGTAGCCATTAACAAGAAGTTATCGCTTGTAAAATGTGGTGTCTCATCTCATTAAGTAATAGAAAATAATAAAAATATCATGATTTTTTCTTAAGTGTATTGACATGCTGTTATCTTTGATTGGAAAAACACTGGATATGGTAGGTTTCTAAACTCCATCTATATTCCTTTTGTATACTACTACTTCCTGTCATTATTAGTCATTTGTCATCACAATGTTTGCTTTAAAAAAAAAAGCCAAACCCACATTTTAAAATTTAGTATTATATTTTTAAAGGTATAACTATCTTCCAGTATTTGCATAGTACAGGCCAGTAGTCAGTGGCTTTTTCTCTGTGTCCCTGGTTTGTGTGTGCAGTCTGGGTAAAGATGTAAATAAGATGAAGGTATCTGTGCTTGCGCTCTCAAATTTCTCATGAAAAAGAAAAGGCATACATGTTTATGAGATTGATAATGGGTTTTTTGAGTAAGTGGCTGAAGTATCATGTTTACCATTTTTCTTTTAGTAAGGAATAGGCTATATGATACTACACTGAAATCAAAGCCACTGTAAATTTGCACACACAAATCTCCAAATCAAACAGTTTACAATCCTGCAATGTTTTCATATCATTAAACTATTAGGCCAACTTTCTGTCATTTTTGCATAATGAACAGATGTGAGTAACCAGTGTATTTGTCTTCATTGAAATCAGTGCCGTTTCTACTTTGGCTTCTTAGAAGAAAATTACTTCAAGAATATTAACCATCAACTAATTAAGATGTACTTAATTAAATGCAAATGCTACTTAGCAAAAGCGATTGAGAGAAAGGCATGTGATTAAGGAATTAGCAACTGATTTAACACTTGGAGCTTCCAGCTAGGCACCTAAGCACTAGAAATGGATGTGAAATCTTCACTTGATAAGAATAATACAAGGGGAAAATAAACCATCTTTTCACATTGTGTTTGTTGAAAAACTTAAGAGTCAATGAAATAGGATATATTGAGGTCATAAATTGTAGCTAATGTTGCTTTATGTTAGGTAATTAGAGAGGTTAAAAATTACTCCAAATGTTGACAATTTGTCAATATTTTTTAACAGCTGATCATTCAGGAAATGTAATGGAAAGTAATTACTAAGGCAATATACTGTTGCTGCTGTTTTGAATGAAGACACTGCTGTTTTACTAACATCAAAGCGTACATTGACAGAATTTTTTTTGGAGCAGATATGAGTAAATACCATCAAGATTATATGAAGGATAGTGGGATTAATAAAACATAGAAAGTTTCCTTCTATCTATCAAAGTATGTGTTATTTGCGAGTATTGAACTGATTCAACAGGAAAAATTGTTCTGTCAGTCAGATACTGCTGCATATGCTGATTTTTTTGCTTCCAAATACTCTTAACATTGTTGGGCTAAGCAAGATAGTAAATGATGAACTTCATGGAAATATTATTGTTTCCCCTTTCTGTGTCTTATTTGATTAGGTTTTCAGAGATTAACTTCTAAATTTTCCCTACTGAAAAATCTGGGTCAGCCTTTTGCAGTTGTGCGTACATTTTAATTAGAAATGTGCTCTAGGAAAGGCAGCATTCCTCAGAATGTTCCTCCTTTATGAGGAAAAACAAACAAACAACAAAACAGTCCTGGTATGAGACTGACTTTCCAATTAGCAGTTCTGATAAAGTTGAAGTGTGATAAGGAGGTTTGAGGAAGACACATTGCCAGTGTCTGATTATGCAAAAGGAAAGAATTTGAATGAAAGTATAATGGGTACCAACATAGTTCTCTACCTCTTCTGATAATTTTAAAAAGTCACACTATTGCTGGACCACCGAGGTTTGGAAGAAAAAGTTAATTTGCTGTGACAGTTCACGCTAGACAGGCAGGATTTTTCCTTTTGTGGTGTACTTTGGTAATCAATTAGTGATTTGAAGGAAATGCAGAAGTATTAGAAATTAAAACAATAATTTCAGTTTACCCTGGTAAATGATTACTCTCTGCTCATTTGCAGATATAGAGTGTCCTAGCATGTGAAAAATGTATGGTTTTTTGATAAATTTTATATTTGTAATGTGAAGAATTTCCATTTTGCATTAGTCTAATCATCCAGTGTGTTGACAAGGTTATTACTGAAGAAAATCTAGTATGGAACTTCACATTTGGAACTTTAGATTTGTACATTTTCTTATTTAGTGATTTTCTTGAATTTTTTTTAATATTTAGAATAATACAGTTAAACTCATTAAAGCTCCTTCTATACTGTTATAGTCATGACATTCCTGTAACCTTGAGGCAAATTGATTTTAGACTGATGTTTTCTTGCTGATTTTTTTCCCTGATTTACTTTAGAATTGTAAGAAAATTAAGAAAGAAACAACAAACAAAAAACCCCATATTTTTCCTTCTTCTAGTCAAACTATCATTGTATATCTCTACAAAAATAATGTAAAAAAACCCACATTGTATCATGTACAAACTTTTTAATGGAGAAAGACATGCTTTACTACCTGTGACTGTGGAGAGTGGTTCAAGTTAGTTCCATATGAAAAGCAGGACTGAGCACATAGCTCAGATCTGGTTTTAGTAAGTTTTGAATATAGGTAGGCATATTTTGTTCTTGATGGGTAGAATCCACACAGCAATTTTAGCTCCTCAGCCAGTCTGACACATTTTGAGGTTGAAAAGGGAATCAGTGTAAGGACAGGTATGGGTCCTCATGTGAAAGGAATGCATGTGGGTAACTGCATGGGAGTTCAAGATAAAGAACATTCTCAGCCATTTCAGCCTTTACAACCCATACCAATACTTTCCTGTTGATTATTTTTCTACACAGGAAAGGAAGGAAACAGTCAATGGCAACCCACAGAGCTCACGGATTTTGCTGTCGTGTGAAGTAACTGCATTTTTCTCCTGCAGGCTCCGTGCTTAGAGGTATTCCTGAAGGCAGTTGAATAATGACAAGGCCTTCCTCACCCAGAAACAACTTAAAAATTGAACTCTGGAGTACTTTTCTAAGTATTTGAACTGCCCAGCAGTTTTCCAATGACTCATCATGTACAAGATACTGACATAAGCAAGACTTTTTTTTTCCTTCAAATTGAATATAGTAAATTTGAACACATTGAACTAAGCAATACAGAATCTGAAGTCTGCAGTTTTAGCATTTGGGCTCAGTTGCTGCTGTTACTTATTTTATGAACTTTAAAATACAACTGTAAAATTTGTTTTACCACTGTGTGTTATTCCTGTCCTTTACTGATTACACAGGCATATTAAAAATAATCTTAGATATTAATGTTCAAAACGCTCTCTTGATTTAATCCCATTTATTTTTATTTTATTGTCAAATTTTTATTTAGTTTATATCAGGTTATAGTTCAGCCTTTCAGAAACTATAGCTGGTTTCCTGGAGACCAAGCTCATTGACTTATTACATAGGGCTCTGGCAGCAATTTTATTTTATGTTTATTTTTTTGAAGTTGTTCTCTATGCCTCATTGAATCTTGCTGTGATCTTACTGTTCATTTTAAGGCTTAAAAACCATTTTTCCCTCTGTTAAGCACTTGCCTTTCCATTTACTACAGGTCAGAATTTGACAGCTATTTTTTTACTGTGCACTGAAGCATGCATCATGTTAAAAGATGAACAATAAGTAAGAGGGTTTCTTTACCATGTCTCTTTAGTGATACCAGCTCTAGGAATGCTTCCCATTGGAACTTTCTTAAAGCATTTTACAAGAAACTTAAATATCAGACACGTTTTACAGATGAGTAGACAAAAACACAAAGGACTGATATGATTCAACTACATTAACCACAGAATGTGGTCTAGCCCAACCTTTAGCATCTGGGCTAAATTTTAACAGATACAATATCTGCTTTGTGAATGTAATAAGACAAGAATGTTGATATGAATACAGTCTGATCCTTACTGGTCAGTTCCTCCTGAATGCTATTCACAAGCTACTTCTCTGATAAAAATTTGCCTATTCAGTAGGAGGTTTGCGTTTTTTTGTTTGGTTGATTTGGTGTTGTTTTGTTGTTTTGGATGGTTTGTTTTAAAGCAACTAAATAGTTCAGTAGTTCAAAAGTGGCTCTCATGTGTGCACATGTCACACCAAGAAGTTGGCCAAAAGGAAGTTTTAATGTGACTTGCTATGCTGATTGTCTAGCTGGATCCAGCACAATTATTTGAGGAAGAAATGTGGATTCGAAAGGCTATCCCCTCAGCACTCCTCACTGATGTAAATCTGTAAAAAATTCCCAGCAAAGGTGTAAATTATTTTCAACATTTTAAATTATTGAAAAACAAAACCTCTTTTGCTTCCTGCCATTTTTGCACGCGGTCATTTTCTTAAGTGCAATTTGGAGATATTAGCCCAAAATGTGTCTCTTGCCTAAGAGAGAAATATTATTCAACAACATAGGCATTGTTTGCAAATATGGACTATTGCTAGATTCCAGATTTTAATGAACAAATCAGCTGATAAATGGTGGAGAGTTATCTTGACAGAAATGCCATATTTGGTTTTCATCTTTCTGCTTTTTACTTTTTGTCATTCTGTTGTTTAGAATATACGTAACCCAGGGCAGGGACCTTTCAGTCATGTTTTTTGGAGTTCTGTCTTCAATTCTTGTGCAACATAAATTAATACCAATAATATTCAAATAAAATCATAGAATCATAGAATGGTTGGGGTTGGAAGGGGTCTTAAAGATCACCTAGTTCCAACCCCGCTGCCATGGGCAGGGACACCTTCCACTAAAACAGGTTGCTCGGAGCTCCATCCTACCTGGCCTTGAACACTTCCATGGATGGGACATCTACCACTTCTCCAGACAACCTCTTCCAGTGCCTCTCTGCCTTCACAGTAAAGAATGTCTTCTTTAATCTAAACCTTCTCTCTTTTAGTTTAAAGCCATGCCACCTCGTCCTATCTCTACATGCTTTTGTAAAAACCCTCTCTTCATCTTTCTTGTCAGCCCTTTAGGAACTGCAAGGCTTCTATAATGTCTCACTGGATTATCTTCTCCGGGTTGAACAACTCCTATTTTCTCTGCCATTCCTCATAGGAGGCATGCTCCACCCCTCTGATCACCTTTATGGCCCTCCTCTGGATTTGCTTCAACACACAATAGCAAACTTTTTCAAATTTTCTAAGTAGTCTTTACACTGGCATTGTTCCCAGTTTATGGTTGAGTGGTTCCTGGTAGTTGACTACACTATGCACTTTAAAGAGGAAGGCAACAAAGGTCAAGTTGTTCATAAAATCATTAGTGAAATGTCAGAAACAATTTAGTCTAAATAAAATATTTCCCTGAAGATAAGAAGTACCCATTATAAAACATTCCTTCCAACTACATTTCTACACTGTTGAATTTATTAGATAAGAATTGGACAGTTGACAAAAAAGAAATGCCAATATGCAAGATACAAATCTCTAGAATATTTTCTCTGTAAAAGCAAAGGAGAAAAGAGGGGCTTTGATTTTGGGAGAGAGTGAAGGCTTTGTTTCATTTAAAATGTAAACTCAGAAACTAATTTAATAGAATTTCTCATTGTGGCCCCAAATTTAGCTTGAGTTTAAAGTTAATATCCAGCAGGTGATAAATAAACTCAATACAGTTTACATGATGACACACTTTATTGTAACAGTAGCATTTCTTGCAAAGTATGAGAGTGTCCCAACAGTTTACATAATTGAGTCTTACCTAGCAATGGAACAATTTCAGAGTAGGGTTCATCCCTTTCCTAGCTTTTTTTTTTTCTATTTGGAAAAGAAGTTTGCAGTCCGCTCCTCTGTCTCTCGTCCTTGAACCCAAACATGTGCTGTTCTGATGAAGCAGAAAGGAATCCCTCCTGCACTGGAGTCAGGGTGTGATGACCTGCAATATAACAGAGGGAACAATTGATGCAAAGACTGAGTCCAGTGACGGAAGCAGAACTTGATATGGGAGAGCCATGAAGCCTTTGGCAGGGCTCAAATTTGTATTTTTAACATGAGAAAATATAGGTGTTGAGACTGACTTGATCTCAAAGGTCTTTAGAATTCAGATGACTATGACTACTTTAGGCCATTTTAAAAACATGAGCTGCAGGATTTCCCCTAGTTTTCAGAGCCAAGGAAGATTGATGTTTGTAGTTCTGTTGTGCCTAAATATTCTGTATGAATAAAATACTTGGCACTGGTTAAAAGGGTATAACATTGAATGGATGGCCCTCATCTTTTACTCTTTCACAAAGAATTTGGTTAATACTTCTGGGATTCATGATATGTCATGAGTACTAAAGAACCTCCTAGTTTCAAGAACTCAGTTTAACAGAGATTCTTATTTGAAAGGTTCTAAGACTGTAGACCTTGAATGATAAAAAAAAATGTAGTTTCTGTTTTGATTAGTGTTTGAATCATTTTATTATTCTATTAAGTAATAAAACCTAATTTGAGACTCAGGTAAGGCAGTATTTTTAGATCTTTAGCTTCATTTACAGCATGCACAGTTCTCACTGAATAGTGTTCAGAATTCATGTGGTAGTAACTAACACTGGCTTATGCCTTTATGATTCAGTTATGGAGTATTTAATCACTATATCTAACAAATGTTTTGTGGTATTGAAGAATTGATGTTCATTTGCAAATATTGATAAGAAATTACTTTGTTGACATTGGCTATTAAAACAAAGGTGTTGACATGATGGATCTTAGAAAGTCCATAATGTAGACAACGCCTATTTGGTCCTGTCAAGATCATGTAAGCTTCAGCACTGTTTCAGTAGATCAGTCATAACTCAACAGAAAGTGTTATGCCCTAGTACAGCAAGAATCATATAGCACAAAAGGCATTCAGATGCTTTGAAATGTTATCCTTTTTAGAAAATTTTAAAAAAAAACCTTTAATGTTTACAGATGAACTGAGTCTTTCCATGCCTTGATTGTATGTGGTTAGCAGGGCCTCAGAAGCCCAGTGTATTCTTAGATGCAACTTCTTCACAGTTCCTTAGAACAGGCATTATGTTACGATATCAAGGCTAGAATTGTAAAAAGTGGACCCAAATCTCTCCCTCCTTCATTTTTCCCATCATTTTCTCCAATATGAAGATTTATCATGAGACTTATTGACATCAGAATATGTGGTCATTTATTCATTCCTCACTTAATGAGTATTAACTTATTTGATCAAGAAATCCTGTCACCTCAAAAACTATTCATGTTTTCATTAGGATGCTGTTCAGACAGAAGATCTCAGACACCGTGCTCCCACAATTATCTGATTGAAAAAAGCAACCCTGCTACTTAAACACTAGCTAATGTTTCATTAAACAATTTATCCCAGCCTGGATCTTTTCATTACAATGAAATGTGTACCTACAGAATACAAATGCATAGATCTTTTTTATTCTTCCACAACACAAAAAGTGATGTGTTGCTGGGTTGCTAACAAACCAAGATCTTACCAAACAACACTCTGACTGCAGTTTACTGCAGCTTTTCATATTTTGACGGATAGCTGCAATTCAAACGATGAATTGAGGGTTATAAAACTGGCTGTGTTAGGATGTTTTTCTCCATCTTCCACAGATGTGGATGAAAACTAAGCCATTACTGTACATGCATCTTCATGTACACAGTTTTCCATAGATGCATTAGATGCTCTGTTACTCACATTTAGATTTTGTGTGGGATCAAGTATATATTACAGAATGAAAGCCTAAAGACCACACAGGCTGGCATTCACTTCATGAGAATATCAAATTAAACTAGTTTTAAGCATGTTCTTCTAGAATCGAGGCAGAGGAGACAAGTAATTTTAATAAAAAATCTATTTACCTTGTTTAATAGAAGAACAGAATCTAATTTATTTGTGTGCCCATCTGGACTAGACTGCTCATTTTAAGTTAATTTAACAAATGATAGACTGCTACTGGCCTTTTTTTTCCCCAGGAGAAGAGGTTGACAGACAGCTGTGTCGAGATGCTATCTACCCAGTCCCGGTTGTGTGCGAAGCTCCGTGCCCAAAGGACTGTGTGCTCAGCATGTGGTCTGCGTGGTCCTCCTGCTCGCACACCTGCTCCGGCAAAACCACAGAAGGGAGGCAGATGCGCGCCCGCTCTGTTCTGGCGTACGCAGGTGAAGGTAAGGGCTCAGGCTCTTGCAGGCTCCTCTTTGATTGTGAATTCTCAGCTGTCTCTGTAGAGTCAAAGTAATGTCTTGATTGACAGAAACAAATTATTAGATGGAGTTGTGTTTTTTTAAACGTAGCAGAATTATTTAAATGGTTATCCTACATTTACTCCTGGTACGTAAAGCTGTTTTAAAAAGATTTTATTTTGCTCCTTTCAGTTAAAGTTACTATGTTTTTATTAGTGTGCTTAATGTTACTGTTTCTATGTCAGATATATGGTTTTCTTCTCTTCTATTAAAATTTAACATGGCAAACAGTTTATCCGATGCAGATTAGCAACCCTAATTTAGGTCCAATTTGGAAGGATGTAAGTGTGAATGCTGAAAAGATGAGAATTTCAGTGGTTCAGATGTTAGCAAATGGGTTTTGTAGTTTCTTATTTCAAATTGGTAACTTATGCTACCCCACTAACATTTTTATTCGTAGCAAGACTTTGGGTTTTGCCCTGCAAATTCTCACTCATGAATGGTTTTCATTTATTCAAGTGATCCTTGTGCAGTGTCTACAGCAAATGCAAAGACATAGCTGGAATATAAAGAAGAAGAAAAAATAGGTTTTAGATGTAGGTTCGTGGCTCTTCTTTGATGATTTTCTGTGCTTCCTCAGCTCCTTTTGTTTTGGTTTTAAGTATTTGGAGGGGTGGGTAGGTTATAGAGGAAATGTATTCTGTATGTAACATGGTTTGAAAGTGGCTGTGTCAGGTGTGCCAGGGTTCAGCTGAGAAAATGCCTTGAGCAATACTGGGAGCCAGGAGACATAGCCAGCAAAGAGCTCTTGGAAGATGTTTACTCACATGTATTACTGAGAGAAAAGTTAAATGCCTTCAATATAAAAGGATTACATGCATGTGTTAGTTCTTCTTTTAAACTGTTAAGCATTTTATTAGTGTATGTTAAGGTGAAATTTAGTTAAAAAGTGAAAGCTGCGAGGTATGGAAGCAGTGAAGCAGAATATCTGTACACTTTGTTGTTTGCAGACACAGTTAACATCATTACTAAAAGTGTACTGTGATTTTGACAGAATTTGGGTGATTGTAAAAAAAAAAAAAATAAATATAGTAGAGCATTTTCAACCTTTCCCCTGAAAGGAACCTTTGCTAGAAATGTGAGTGGCAATCAGAACTATACTCTGTTTTAGTAGGTGATTCAAATCAGAAGTTACTTAGATGGATCTATGTGAAAAAGTAGAAACACTTAAAATTAGAAACAAAATTGGATTTATGTTGTCCCTTTTTTTAATAATGTGTTAAACAGACTCATTTTGGGGGAAACAGAGAGACAGATAATTAAAATAAACATATATTCATGTGCTTCTTACTTTTCCATGTAGGCCAAGACAATAGATTTTCTATATACTTTTGTAATTTTACTGGAGCCAGAAATTTAAACTCCTGACAAGCATGCCAAAGAAGTGAAAACCTAAATTACTCCTAAAAATTATTCCACTTTCTTATGCTTAATCTTAAAAAGTACTCTTTATTCTGACTTTGATACTTAATACAACCTCAGTTAATTTACAAGGCTGCAGATGCAGCAAAGCGTAGCCTGGATTTTAGGTATGTGAATTTTATTTATGTTTGGTGTGCAATGATCAGAATCAGAGCAGAGTGATCACAAAGACTGACAGATCTCAAACTACAGAGGTAGTAGTGAAGAAATCCCAAAAGTATGGCTGAGAAAGCTCTCACTACCTGGGTATTGTAGTGCTTCAGCTTTGCTTGAACCCTGGCCTCTTTGCCACTGTTTCAGACAAGGTCATTCTCTGCTTTTTTTAAGGATACAAGCTGGTAGGTCTACCTAGCTTATAGGAGTTCACTCACATCTTGGCCAGATCTCTTCAACACTCTGCTCCTTTGCACTCTGTACAAACTCCAGAGAATGAAAGTATATAAATAAATGAAAGAACCTTCCAAGGCTTAGGGTATTTTTACAACTCTAGCTGGAAGGTACTTTTCACCTTTTCTTGTATTACATTCAAAATGCATCAGTTTAACTTTTTTTATGCTTCAGTGGAATTAGAGTTATTGTCATCTTTCTCCTCGTACTCCTGTTATGCCTTTTAGTCATTTACTACATGACCAATAACTGAATGACTTTTCATCTCCAGAATTATATGACTGAAATCAGCTGTGTTCCCAAAACATAAAATACTGATTAGTGTAGTTGGTACTGGGAGGTCATTTTATGTTCTAGGAGCACAGAATATATTCATGTATTTGAACATCTGTATTATGTTGATATAAAAGGAAGCTTCACATGAACATTTTTTGGAAAACATACAGTTCTCAGTTCTATTCAGAACTTAGAAAAAATGCACAGTACTATAGATGGAAAATCTGTAAGCATCATGTATGACTTAAAATTCCAAGTCTCATAAATGTAAGACCAATAATTCCATTTACACATTAAAACTGAGTTCTGAAAACAGCTATCAGTTCTGTTCAGGTGAACAATCCCACAGGTGTTTTCTTTTGGATTTTTGAACCTTTTCTTGGACTGTTGGTGTGAGAGACAAACCAGGTTAGGTAAGCTATTCCATAGTAATTTCTGTATAATGTTGCCATGAGTTTTTATTCAGAACACAATAGGACAAATATATTGTACATAACTATATACTATTCCTATTATATATCAGGTTTGGATATTAATTAATGAAAACATGTGCAAGATTTTTGCCAATCCATGAATAAGGCTATACTTGTATTCTAAGATGACGTAAGGAGTCCAGGTGTGAGTTCTTGATCACACACATCCTCCTTTTAGTCATGGGGAATTCAATCCACAAGCCTAGGAAGATCAAAGCATTGCAGGCATTGCATACACAATGAATACTGCAATCCCTCAAAGTATCTGAAGCACTAAATTCTACTTTATTTGGGTACTTAAACATGAACACTCCATTGAAGTTTTTTAGGATCTGTAAATACATGTGAAATAGCTTCTTTTATTGGGTCTCAGATGGCTTCTTATCAAGTATCATCTGTGTTTGTTCAGTTTATCCCCTCTTTGAAATAAAAAATACTATATTGTATCATTTTTTCTTACCCAAGAAATTATTTTTCCTCTTATTTCCCAGCTGTCTATGCTGCTGAATTGGTTTGAAGAAACCATCAAGTTAACATAACTGGCCACCAGGAAACAGTCACCATCTAATTGATTTTTTTGCATGATTTAGAATAGGAATAATTCAGTAGTATTTTAATAATTCCTCGGTGTCAAGAATAGCTTAACAGGAAAAATATAAGCCATATGTAAATTACAACAGTGACAAAGTTTTCTAATGAGCTCTGGGATACCGACTGCCCCTCCAACACCACACTAACTACTGCTTGAGCCAGGAGCTGACCTCAGCTGTACACTCTCTCATCATCATTTCCTCATTCTGAACAAGACCTTTTCCTTGTGGTCAAACCACGTGCTGCAGCCTCCAGCATGGTGTGGTCATGCACATCTGGGATGGTCTTATTTACTTGCATGCAGTGGAGAGAGAGAGGAGTCTCTTTTTGCAAGATAAAGACTTGCTGTGGTTTGTGAGATGACTCCATGTGGACATAGGTGTCACAATAACCATTTTTGATATTTTTTCTGAGATCATTGTCCTCAGCTTGAAGGTTTGAAAAGCAAAGTGATTTATAAATTTGCCTGTCTGTGAGACTGCCTATAGTGGTAGCTCATTTGTGTCACTGTCAAATATGTCTTCATGTTACAGAAAGAAACTCAGAAAAGTCACTGTCTCAAAATATAAAATGACAGCAAAGGACATAGTGATGCTACCAGATACATCATATAGTTGTTCTGCATAAATCTAGTAAGGCATCACATACAGCTCAGCCTATCTCTGTTGAATGTAGGCTGTCTATTTTTGATTTATATTCTGTTTAATATTTCTGTTCTTTTTTTTATTTCCTGCTTACAATAAATCTTATATAATTAGTAGTGTGTACTAAGACTACTTCGCATTACTACTAGACCTGAGACTAAAATGTAAAAAGTACTAAATGAACCTTGGTTTTCAGTAAGTAATATATATGTAGGTTGGTTCTGTATTGATTATACACTGCCATAGACTGACACTGGCAAAACAGTGTTGTACAGCATAATACTACTGTTGTGGATACATCCCAAGTTTTATTAGTAATACTGATTTTGGAAAAGTAAAGACTTAACACTCCACCACCCCCCCCAAAAACAACTCACAACCAAAACAAAACCCCAAAAGTTGAAGGCAAAGAGGAACATAATCTGATTGAAAAGCTTAATTTAATAAAATGAGAGTGAAAGGCTTTTTTTTTTTACATATTCTCTTAGGGCAGGGATGCATATGCATGGCAATGTTTTACTAGGGGTATTGCATGCTCATAGATTAGCAAAGTGTAATGCCAGAAGGACTATTTGGTGTGACCTCATATATCACAGACTACTAAACATCACAGTTAGATAGTATAGAATATCAGTTTTTCATCTCATCAGATATTCTGTTTGACCGGGACCAGAAGCTCTTACTTCTCATCCATCTGCAAGACTGATTTACTGAATATGTAAGGAGTAGCTGGACTGATAAAATCACTGTTTTTGTTTCTTCTTTTACTGTTCCGAGAGTTCTTTGCTCAGAGTTTGGAATGAAACACAGGAGGCGCTGAGATGGTCTTCTAATCAGCTTGTTTATTAAGTTCTTATCTATGGCAAGGCAGCACAGAGCGTTCTCTAAGTTAGGAAGGTGGAAAATGGCCTCGAGTTGTGAGTTCCAAGGTTATTTAAAGTCTAATTTATCCAATTATAAGTTGCCAACTAACATATTTTTACTTATGACCCAGTAGCTATTCATTTATCATCCACATTGCGGGCCTTTTGAGCCAGTGCCAAGCTATCCAGATTTGTGAAGAAGAAGGAAGAAAGAAGAAGTAAAAACCCACACCCAAAATCCTACATCTTGCCACTAATACGTTACTAACAACTTAGAAACCTAATTTTCTACATCTCTACATATTACACCCAGTGATATAACAAATTGCTTTTTTAATTACTACAGTGAAAGCCCAGGGTTTCAACACTGGACCAAAGAAGTTTCTTCTCAATATTTAATAAATTATTGCTGATATGCTTAAAAATTTTATTCCTGTTAAAATTCTGGTACAGTTTGACTTCATAATTGCAAAGAAGAAGTTATGCATAGAGGCTTTTAATGTATTTACTCTTCCTACACTTGTTGAGTTTGTTTTTAATTTTTGTATTTTCATGGCTTAAAATAACAGTCCTTGGTAACTAAATCTGAAAGCATAGAATTGAGTAATTGTTTTTCCAGCAAATTACTCATTCACCAAAGAATAAGTTTTGGAGAACATGAGGTTTTTCATGAAACAGGAATTAAAAAACCCACTTAGTTTTGGAACTGTGGAACCTGAATTTTCAGGCAAGACTTACAAAGTTACCTGACACCTGTGTGAGAAAGGTGAGCTGAGGCAGAGGATGTTACTGTGCTTCCTTTGCTCAGGAGCCCATCAGCTCAGATTCCTGACTGTAGTGAGGGGTCTGGGGTTCAAATCCTATCCTGGAAAACACTTGAGAACAGACCTCTCATTTCCCATGGGTGCACTCTGTATCCTGACCTGTTGTGTGTTTAGGACAGATCTGCTTGGTTTGTGTAACTGATACACACCAGGTGAGGAAGCATCAACGTTTGCAGAACTGGAACAGTCTTGGTTCTGACTGTGTCTGTCTTCAGGAAATGCAGCTGTCTTGGGGAGTGCCTACCTCATTTCTACAGAAATGAGTAACACCTCACTTGCTAGACTACAAGAGGCACTTCAGTCACATCTGTTTTCTCAAACTTTAAGATTATTCCAGGAGTTTTGAAATGCATTTATAAAACTATATGCATTTGCAAAAATGAGTGATATCAAAATGATTAATTAAAGTCATCCTAAACGCTTTAAAAAGGTTTAGCTTTTTGAAATTTGAAATTTATGAAGTCAATGTCGCAAAAAAGACTTATAAAATCCTATCATTGAATATCCTAGAGTGAGGTGTCTTACCCATTAGCAGCTCCAAATCAGGCAGAAAAGCAATCAAAGCATATGACAAGTCTGTTAAAGCTTTCAAGGAAACATCATATATATATTAATATCTCAGCTATTTTATGAGCAATATGCAAGTCCCTCTGCAAAGCTAGTCTTTCATTTCCAAGTCTACTTTGCGTAAGTATCCAAACCCAGAACTAAATGCTTCAGCTCCAACTGTTTTTTGTATCCTTGAAATTACAATTTTTAGTATTGCGAAGCAGTTATTTACTGTCATCTGATCATGTATTATTAAAGGATATATTTATTATTGTATGTCCCTTTTTCACGTATTCTGATGAATTCTAATGTCTATTTTATTTTTTTTCCTCTGATATCCATTAACTTTTATATTCCTGTCAAACCTGTCCTCTCTTGGGGATCTGCTGATAAAGTTGTTACCCCTGCACAGATGTTGTAAAGGGCATCTCTAACTGCCAGTTTTCCAACCCCTCCTGCATTTTTGGTACCTATTTAAATTTGAGGAAGCACAAGAGAATGCTCTTTCCCTGGAGAGAATGGCACATTGATTTTTATTTTAGTAGTATTATTTCCGCATTTTGTTCAGTCTTTGCATGTCTTTTTAACTCCTGGTTTAATCGGAACAGAACTGGATTCCCACTGAGCTGCAGACATTCATGCCCCAGTGTTTTTCATTTAGAAGTCAATGTCACTCTCATTTTTTTTTCCCTGAATATACATTCTCTCATAGCTGTCAAAACTGAACCTAAGTTGTTACTTTGTTCTCAAATGCCTTAGGAACTGGTGACTGGCATTCAATTCTGGGGAAGCATTTCTTCTCACACACACACACCTTTAATTTATGAATTTCCTTAAATATTTCTCTTGTGTTTTTTCTTGAGCTAACATCAAATAGAAATAATTAATTTAGTAACCTTCCCTACGTGTTTTAAATTTTCTTTTTTTCACTCTGTTAGTGGGGGAACATGTCTAGACTCCTCGCATTGATCAATTTTCTCTTCCGTGACAAATAATTTGTGACTTTACTATTTTTTTCATCTTCAAAATACACTCATTGTCTAATTTCCTTGCTTGTATTCCTATCTGCTGGTGTAGCTGAATTTTTTTTTTCTTGAAGGACAATCATTAGATAGCTTTATGAAACTTACTACATAACCATAATTTTATTTTACCATTTGTTTTCTAATTTCCTTTTTTAGGAAAATGCATCTGGTATTTTTTTGATGCTCTGCACAATGACACATTTTTAAAGCAATTCTGATAGACTTGGGTTGTGTCCATTCTGAACCAAAAAAAATTAATTCAAGTTATTCTTTAACTATATTCACATATTTGTAGGTTTTTCTAATCCTCCTCTGCAAAATTTAAGATTACCTAGTCTATGGCATGACGACTCAATTGATATGATATTTACTGTTGTTTAGTTGCATCGATATTTTTAGAAAAAAGCCAGAAATTAAAAATATACCTACAGAAATAAATTGAGAATTAGGATTTTATCTAGTAGTTTAATTAGAATGGGACCTCTCCTCATGTTTGCTGCAGATCTAAACATCGTGCAAAACAGCTTGGGGTATAAAGTATTTTTTTGCTGGTGACTTGACTTTCTTGTGCTGGAGTATTTGAAGCATCCATTGTTTCTTTGATTACATTTACTTGTTTGTTTAATTTCAACAATGAGAGCCTAAACCCCCTTCACTGCTGCATGTCTGTAGAGCAGACAGTCAACCTAAAGTTCAGTGCTGGGATATACTCTACAACATGCATTTGGTGTGAGCATACATTTTTCTTTTTAGAGAAAAGTCCTATGGCTCATCCACATTAACTAATAAAAAGCTTCTCTATCAGTTGTCCTTCTTACCTTTCTTGTCTTTTAGGAAAAGCTAAAATGTTATTTAGATTTTTTCCCTGACTTTCCATCAGTTGGAGATAGGAGTCCCATTGTTCCTTGTAGGCCACTAATGCTGAAGTTAGTTCTTAAACTAGAGTCTGTGTCTAGTAACACCAGGTATTTAGCAGACATGCTGTCTGCTCACAGGGCTGGACACCTAGTAGTAGCCTGTGATCAAGTCTGGTAGGAAAGACCTCTTCATTTCTTCTGGAGGATTGGGAGGTCAAAGTAGTTTTGAAGTACTTGAATATAATAAACTGAACATACTATCTGAAACCAAACACAACAAAGATAGAATTATCTGAGCTTTTCTTCACAATCATTGACACTTGATTGCATTTTAATCTTAACCTGCAATAGGCTCTGTTATCTTAAACTGGACCTGAAATTGCCAGCTGTGCCATCCTCTTTGGTTTACATAACATGGATAAACATCCACTGGGAGCTAGGACAAGAGCTCCAAAAATCTTTTTAATTAATCATTGAATTAGACATAAACAGTGGTCTTTACACATACATAACTAGAATAATTAACCATTTCTTCTGCCTAGAGCCTTCATATGTCCTTATGTGATCTCTTGCAGTCTCTTACAGAGAACCCCAAAATAATAAGGTTGTAGATTACTCCAAGCATGTTAGTGTGGTTTAGAAGTTATGATTATTTTGGTATCCTTTTGGTAGAGACTTACATACTGTCCATGAAGAGTGTGCTCTGTGTGGTTTGTTGACTGAAATTTGTCAAAGTCAATATTGGGCATATGAAGAGGAGGAAAAAGGAACGGCATGTTTCTTTCATGTAATCAAACTGATAATACATAACTAAGAAAATTTCAAAGTGGATTCATGGTATGAGTTTTTTAAATTAAAAAAATGTATCTCCTTCCACTGAATGATCTTTTGCCCTCTTTTATTGTTCCAGGAGGAATACAGTGCCCAAATAGCAGTGCCCTCCAAGAGACACGCAGCTGTAACGAGCACTCTTGCACCGTGTATCACTGGCAGACCGGCCCATGGGGACAGTGCATAGAGGACACGTCTGTCTCTGCTTTCAACTCCTCTGCCAGCTGGAATGGGGAGGCCACCTGTTCCGTGGGGATGCAGACAAGAAAGGTCATCTGTGTGAGAGTCAACGTGGGACAAGTAGGCCCAAAAAAGTAAAGATCTTTAAAAATATCTTCATGCTGTAATTAACTTTGGTTTTTACTGCTTTATATTTTTATTAAAAATGACTGCATGCAAAGGCAAAAAGGCCCCCTTCTTTCTGTTCTCATGAGGGAACATTTCATCTTCTAAAAATACAAAACTGGCACTTCAGGAGGACTAGAATATACCTTTCTCACTATGGATTTTTATTGGTGGTATTTACAGTGATGACTCTGCTGGCAGCTGACTAAATCCAATTGGCTCCTTGCCACCATCAGGTTGAGTCATGATAAAATTCTTGGGGTATGTGTGTGACATGCAGAGCAGCACCATTTCCAAGATCCTTGTGGTGCCTCCAAACAAGCAGTGCACTGTACGGATTAGTGCAGTTCCACTCAAAAATAGTGCTGTGAATCTCAATACAGTACAGTGCTGCTTCTTCTCAGAACTAGACCAAGAAGGTGTAGCATAGTGGAACCTGGCAGGTCATTAATTTGAAATGTTAGTTTTAACACTAGTTTGACAAACTTTGTGATTTTTTTTCCCCATATATATGTTTTTTTAAGTTATTCCTTTGGCCCAATGATTTAGTTTTACAGTTTAATGTGTGACCAGGGTTAAATACGGATTAGCTGCTACTAAAATACATTTGATAATATCTTTTTAGGGATTGGCAGTCTGTAAATATATCCCACTCAGGACAGATTCAAAACTGGAAGAACTGATACCAGAGGTTATTTAGAAAGTTCATGAGGCAGCTATTGTTGCACTAAATATTTGCTTGGTGCCTGCCATTTTAGCTTTATTCTGCAGCAGATTTAAGCCTAATTTACTTTAAATGGAAATATGGGGAGTAATGACTGCAAATTCAGTAATCTAAATTGTTGTGCATTAAGTTGCTGTTCTATTTAGTCACGATACAATTATATCTTTTATTTGGTACATTTACATTAAAAACCCCACAAACCTCTAAGGATTTATCATCCTTTTTTAATCTACTGTTAACATCTCCACCTTTGATTTGACCTTAAATTCTGGGAGGAGGACTTTTATTCTTCACAAATGAATCATGTGAAATGAAAAAAAGTCTTGGTTGATCCTTTAAATTGTAACATCAAAATCACTGAATCGTTTTTAAAGACCCAGACATTTAACTTGAAAATGTAAATAGGAACCTTGTTTTAAACTCCCCTTAATAAAAAGGATTACTGTGGTATGATACAATCAATATTATTGGCCTTATCTGCCTCACAAGCTACAGACTCCAGCATGTATCTTTTCTGTTTAATTTGACCTTGAGTAAGGACTGCAAAAAGATCAATACTTCACTTTAAGCTGCATATAGTAAATACAAACAATATAAAGGATAGAAATTGTGTTCTAATTGAACTAATTGCCTTGCCTAAGTATCTGAAGAGGAATTGTAGTGTTCAGTGCTCCTGAAAGATGAAGTTCTCAATGAAATGGTGAATGTGTGTACTTCAGATGGTTTTGTATGCTTATAATTTCTCCTGTTTTTTAGGGGAAAAGCCAGTGTAAGAAAAGCCGTTAGTAAGCCAATGATCAATGCTTTTCAGAAACATTTTTTATTTTAACCTTAGAGAAAATTTCTGACAACATAGTCAATATATGTGATTGGTAGCAGAGGTTTTTTTAAAGTGTATCTGATCATATATAATACACCCATGCATATAGAATCTGACTCTATGAATCACATAGAACCAAGGCACAATTTGACTTAAAAACATAGAGAGAACTTACAGAGAGGTGGTGGAGATTTGTGTTGCTATAGCTGTATTATTTCATGTTTTTTCACATTGGTGGAAGGGGAGAAAAGAGAAAGGGTGGAGATGTTGTTATAAGAGGGCACCAAGGAGCTGGTGCTGGTTCACAGTAATGGATCATACACTGAGAAGCTTATGTGAATTGACAGGAAAATGCAGAGACAACTGATGGGAAACATGAACAAGCAAGTATTATTGCTGAAGAATATGTTCCTGTAAAGCTACAACTCAACTTTTCTCCTCCTCACATTGTACAAGCATAGTTCTGCACTGACCAAGGGGACTAGATTTTCTTGATAGTTTGCCATTAGACTTGCCTATGCTCCCCTTTGGACTGGCAAGAAAGATGCTTCACACAAACCAAGCTTCCCCAGCTGTTGAAATCTGAATATAAAACTAGTCTCTCATCTCTCTGATCCAATTTCCCAGCTCTGACAAGAGGAAAGGCTAGTCATAGTAATGTTTTTCTGTAATGATCCAAAAGCTCCCAAATATGGATGTGATGTTTTTCTTAAATCTTTACATATGCTTCTGACAGTCCACAGTCTTTATGTTTTTAGAGCAATTGTAATTTTGAAATTATTTTAACGATTTGCAGTGCTTCTGCAAGAGCTATTGTATCATTCTGAAACAAGTATTACAGCATAGAGAGTTGTTTTTCCTTGATGAAAAAGGACAAAATCCCCACAGAATGGGGAAAATGACCTGGGTAATGAGTCCCATATGTGGCAGTCCAATAATCCTTTTGATATGCTGATCAAGCCTCTTCCTAAAACAAGTAAGGTTTTCTGCATTTTCTGACAGTCTTTCTCAGTCTCATTGATCTGGCAGTTTTAAATCCTTTTCTTGTTTCTCTCGTAATCACGGCCAGGTTATACCTCTGGGTTAGCAGTGTTCATTATTTTAAATATGCCTCCTTCCAGAGTTTATATTTCTGATAAAGTGATGAGACCTGAAAATGTATTTTGCTAAGCTAAATGAGATGGTTTTTCTTCATAATTATGTGAAAGTTTGAAAATAACCCTGAAAATAGAGAGTCTAGCATGGTGAGTGAGCAATGATGATTATTTAAATCCCAAAGTGCAGAATGCACCAGGTTTGGCTTGCTTTCACCAGATGTATTTAATTGCTACTAGTTTTTATTTCTGTGCTCCATCCTGGTGAATTCTGGGCAACGAGCACTGTCCTCATGTGCTTGCAGGCATTCAGTACCTCTCATGGTTCACCAATTCACTGCAGAATTATTGTTTATTTGATAATGCTTCTTTGTATTTTTTTTAGATGCCCTGAAAGCCTTCGACCTGAAACTGTGAGACCTTGTCTGCTTCCCTGTAGGAAGGACTGTATTGTGACTCCATTCAGTGACTGGACAGTGTGTCCTTCTTCATGTCAAGAAGGTAATTTTATCCATTGTGTGCTAAGAGATTTTAAGAAGAAAAAAACGGGGAGTTAGACTAACAATCACTTTTGGCAGAATGCTTCTACACATCTCTTTCTGACAGAAGACATGTAATACCTGGTATAGCAGCTGCAGGGAGGACATAGAGTTTTTGCTGAAAGGAACAGTTATTTCTATATATTTTCTATATGCATCTGTTTGGATTTTTTTTCCGCATTTTGCCTAATGTTACAAACTTCCATTTGCATCTTACACAGATAGAGACTATTAGTTACAGAGTAGACACATATATTTTAACATCATCAGTTTGTCATTTTAACAGCAATACTTGTACAATGTTAACATTTTATTTGTCAGATTATAAAACGGACAGATTTTGGTTTTGGAAATACCTAAGATTATGCTGCTTGCTCACCAGAAATACCTGAGTCTTTAATATACCGGGAGATAAGTATGGAGATAAGTAGATGTGCAGTTGTGTATAATTTTGTCTGGCTGCTTCTACTTCAAGGAAAATTGAAGGAGAGTTAAGAAAAATCAACAGATTTTACATTGATGTGAATGGTCTGATTTAAACATATTATCCAACACCATTTTAATACACTTGGCAAAGCTCTTTAAAATAGTGAAGGTCTCCCCAGAATTTTTATTACATTGAAATCACACATGAAGTTAGAGTGATGACAGGCTTAATATTAGCCACATTTTTATGCTTTATTTCTTTTTTAAGCTTAACAGGAGGTGTTTTTCTAATATGTACTATTACAGACAGACTCTGTAATACCCCCTGTTCCACAGGGTGCTAATCCCTTTGTGGGACATGGTGATTACTCACAGCTACCACATTGTCAGAATGTAAAAGATATAGTAAATCAAACATACAGACTTGGGCTGCCACGGCTAATTCTTTATGCTTTATAAAGGACACAAGCATAAAGGCATTTTTGCAGTAATTCCTATTAGTGTTTAGTGCATTCTAACAAATGAAAAAGGGTTTATGAATACTAAATTCATAATGTTTGAAAAAGAGCAGAGACTTGATTCCATTAAATCTGGATCTATGAAATAGTTATTCATTGTTAAATGTGTTATTTTACAGCAGTATTATTTGTTCTTTCTGAAATATTTTTGTTGGAGGACATCATATTGGATAAAAATGCTGTCTTTTTCTCTTTTCTTTTCTGTGGGGTTTAAAAAAGTTCTTGATGCAATGAGCATATCTTCATGAATATTTACCACAAACTAGCATGCAGGCTTCTATAAAACTGTATATTTGTGAACTGCAGGCATTTTATCTGTTCAGTGAGTCAAACTCTCTTTATACTACACAAACAATTTTTATTTCATGGAGTTTACCCATTTGTTCCAACAAGCTGGTGGGTAGCTTTGCTGGGCTGCACGTCTGTCTTGCCCTTTGCACCAGCTCCTGGCATCTCCTGGAGCTGTTTGACTCAGGAGTGAAGGCTTTCCTCGGTGTTGAAGAGTGGCCAGGTGGTGGAGGGCCACCACCGGGATTCTCCTACTGCTCGCTCCTAATTACAATTGCTTGGCTGTGGTCCAGTGTGCTTCTGTGATCAGACAAGCTGCAGCTGCTGTAATAACCCACCCAAAGCTGATTTCAGCCCAGTCAACCAAATGTCTGCTCTACTACTGTCTGAAAAAAAAAAATCCAGAATTTTTACCTGACAGAGGCATTGTTGTGGAACTAATACAGATCTGTAGCTTTTCTCTTAATTTTCTGCCTGAAAACCAATACCTGAAGATGACTGAAATCAAAATTTCCACAGGAACTATTTACTGTTTATCATTAATAATTAATGACCATAATGATTAAAAACTGCAAACTCTAAAGGAATTCTAGAGTGGGATTTCTCTTTCTGGTTTAACATGCAAACGATTAGGGCAAGCTTACACCTTCAGACTGTGAAGTGTAGTAGCAAACTGAGCTGGTTTAATTTTTGTTCTCTTGAACTGTTTATTCATTTCAGTTGTCTGTTCATTTGTTCAATATTGCTGGTATTGCTTTCTGTTTAGTTCTGCTTCCTGACCTTGAACCGAAATTGAAGTGTTTTTTCTATTAGGCTTAATTTTTCTGCTTATGGTCAAAATAGCATGTCAATATTATAGGAATTTCTTCAAATACCTTGTTGTCACCTTAATTAGTGTTATCCCTACGTAGCAGCAGGAGAAACAAACTATTCTACTCTTTGCAGGGGATGTCACAGTGAGGAAGCAGTCCCGTCACCGAGTCATCATCCAGCTCCCCGCCAACGGTGGTCGAGAGTGCCCAGACTCTTTGTTTGAGGAAAGGGAATGTGAAGCTTCTCCTGTCTGTCATAACTACAGGTATGTGGGACAATTGACCAGAAACAGCTCAGACATGATATTTCAATTTGTACTACCTCTGAAGCTTGCTGAATTCCACTTCTTAGCAGTAGGTGTTTTTCTAACATGTACTATTTAGAAAAATAGGATACATATCTGAATCAAGGTTTCAGAACAGATATGTAGACTCATTTGGGCCCAAAGGGAATCACTAGTTCGTTTTGTTCCAGTTCCTTTGCAAGAACGTTGCAACAACTAAAAATTACTTTCCAGAATAAATTCTTCCTAGAAACTTCTTTGATGCTCTATACATGTAAACAAAATCTTCCTAAATTATCCAAAGCACTGAACTGCAGCCTTATATGTTTCTGAGAGCAGAGTTCTCATGCCACACTGTGCAACCTACTGTATCCTTATCTTTCCTCATGCCTGTAAGCCCTGAGACAGTCCAGAATTGAATATAACCCGCATATGCCCTTTGTCGTCTGCATTGCCCTAATCTTCGCAGAATGTTGAGGACTGTTCCAGAAGGTGAAACCATCATTGCTTAAGAAAATTTTTGGTAGTTCTGTAATATCCATTTGAGTGATGTAGGAAGGTCTAGACATACAATAAGATCTGGTTGTTGATAGAGACAAAGTTTAGAAAATTCTGATGCAGGTGGTTAGATTTACTTGAAAAATAATAAAATTTTTTTTTCTTGTTTTATGAGTAATAATTCCCATGAAACAACTTTCTGTTGCAGAAGTACAAATAGAATTTAAGCTTAGTTTAATGAAAAGAAATTGAGATTAAAGATATGTGTTGCTCTAATCATCTAGTAAAAATTATCATTGCAAATTCATTAGGAGATCGCACTCTCTGCAGCTAAAAGATATGAGAAGATTGAAAAGAGCATTGGGAAGCTACTCCCAACATCAGTACTCCAAACATCAGAGCAATGGAGCTCAAGAACTTTTTATAGTCAAAATAAGAGTCAGAGTTTTATCTTTTAAAATGCTGGCTGCTCCTCATCTCTCTAGTATCTTCAGTATCTGAGCTGCATGATAATGTGCTAAGCATAAGAAAGAAGAGTTGCTAGAGAGTGGTAGATGAGGTCATTTATATTTCATGACATGAACTAATACTAAACACATGTTCCATGTATTTCCTTTAGCATCTTTCTGACCTGCACACATCCTGTGACAGATGGACTCACACACTCAGTTGGCTTATGCCTTAGTTAGTTGCTCTCCCATAGAGGCAGGTTGCAATGAAACTTCAGGTGCAAAACCATTGAGTTAGTTTAAAACATGCAAACTGCTGATGGCTTGAGCTGTGGACAACTGTGGATTATTTTAGAGTTGTGACAACAAACAGGCCTTGCCTGGATTTTTTATATTTAAGGAGTAGGGTATTCTGCAGAACCTGCAGGGAACTTTGTAAAAGTTTCATAGCAGTTTATATTAATGATAGAATAATTTAAGCAGTGCAATATTGCATTTGTTATTGGGTTTTTGCAAGTTTATTTGATTTTTGTTTTAGTTTTGATAGGGTGGGCCCATATTCACATTGTGTCGGATTTCTTGGCTAGCTCCACAATTGTAAGGTGTTGCCTTTCAGCAACCCAAGATCCCAGGAATTGCCTGAGACTCCCTTGCCATCCCTCAAGCCCACTGTCCCAATACTTTGCTGTAGCTACACTTCCTTTCTGTTTCTTATTTCTCCTTTTGGAATAGTATTTGGCAAATGAAGCTTAGCAAAGGAATTTGTTGTGAAAACTTTACCCTTGTAGTCATATCCTTTGAGAAAACAAAATGAAAATCCTAAAATTTTGTTCACCTACCTTATCTCTGTAGCTTCAAGACTTGTTTGTGTTTCAAGCAAGGCAGAATTGCTACATTTGTTTTTGTTTTGGAAGGCATGCCTAAGCAAGTGGGGGAAGAAAATCCCTGGGGAAGAGAGAAAAGAGTGCATTAGCATTTGTTTGGAACAGTATTTACTGCCCAAAGTCAATCACAATTTTGCCTGAATTAGAAATCAACCCTGGAGTCTTATCTCTGGAGTGTATTTGGGAAACTTCAATATACCTTTGCTTCACTGATACAGGTGGAAAAAAGAAAAGAAGGAAATGAAAGTAGGAAAGAGTGGAGTTTTATTCGCATGTGCCAATCTTTACTTAATGGATCCATGTTGGTTTCAAGATGTTAGTGTCCGTTCATTAAATCACTTTTCAAATTTTAGCATGGCATTTTGTTGACTCATAAAATACTTTGACCATGCTCAGATATAAATTCATAGCAAAGGAGTTCTGTTAAATGAGTATTCAATTCACATAATTTTATTCTGTATAGTTTTCTTTTTTGAAATTTCTTTCTAATATCTTGTATAACTGTGTCAGTGCTTTGTCTTAATGTATTCACTGTGTATTTGTTAGGCGGTGTTAATGTACCTTTGTGCATCACAATCCTTGAAAATAGGTATGGTTTGCTTTCTTTTCCCACTTTTGCTTCCTCCTTTCTTCCATGTGTTCTTAGTGGCCTTATCCTAAAAGGAGAAAAAAAGTCAACAGAAATAGGGATGAGTTTACGGTACTGTTACTGTTTTTGTGTGAATTGCCTGTGACCAGTTAGTAATAAGAAGCAACAGCTTATGGTGGTTTCTAACACTATCTAGCTCTTGTGCTGACTCAGATTTACCAAGTTTAGATGGATTGCTTCCCCTTTCATTTCAGGTGGAAGACCCACAAATGGCGCAGGTGCCAACTGGTACCATGGTATGTACGCCAAGACAGTCCAGGAGCACATGAGACTTGTGGACCTGGGCTACAAGCAAGAGGTTAGACCCTTTGTTTCTGTCATTTATTCCTCGGGAATCTATAGCTGCAGTGGTGTAGGAAATTATGTAAATTTTAGTCCTTGTAACTAAATATTAATTTTATCTCTTTTTATGCACATCAGCAAAGGAAAATCCTGAAAATGCTCGGAGCCATGTCTCAGAATGTTTGGAGTATCTGCCAGCATGGAGATCCTATAGCTTCTCTGGCACTTGCTCCCTGATGCATTTTGTGTGTGTGACCCCTTACCCTTTCATTGCATATCTCTGAGAACAGTTTGGCTATTTCTCCTCTATACACTCAAGGTAGTTAGAGAGAGCAATGGGAGCATGAGAGATGCAGGACTTTGCATTTACACTGTTAAAGTTCAGTACCAGCCCATTTCTCCAGGCTGTCAAGGTCCTTTGAATGGCACCGTTCCAGGTAGGTACTGACTACTCAAACTGCCATTGTCCTCAAACCTGCTGAGGACGTTTCTGTGCAGGTTGTTAAAGGGGCTAAACAGAACTGTGCCTGGAATTAACCACTGAGGTGAAACACTTTTAACCAGGTGCTGGTTGGACTTCTAAACCACTGACCGTTTGAGCCCAATGATCCAGACATTTTTGCACCATTTCCATTTAATAACAAATAATTTTTACATCCAAATCCAGCTTTACTGTCACCTGTCTTCATAGAGAATTTTGTGGTTTTAACAGAATTGGGTATGTGTGACTGTTAAGTATAGCCAGGATAAGGGGTTTTTAGGTGCATTAAATACATTCAGTATGAAAATAATTGCAGTTCCTATTTACTGTGTTATAGTAATTGAATTGCTTTGAACGACTAGTCAACCTTGAATTCCAGGAAGATTTTTCTTCTTGGCTGTTTCTGAGAGCAAACTTCTATTTGTTAAAGCACTATTGGCTCAGCAGATTGTGCCATTTCTGAGGAAGGACACTGCTAACTGCAGAAGTGAAATGTTCAGGTCATTAACTTTCTCACAGTATTAAAGGAGGTCATGGTATACTTAAAAAAGTCATGGAGTAAATCTTAAGCTAGTAGCTCCTACCACTTGCTCACAAAATGTTACAGGAGATCAATTTAGGGCTTACCACAAAATGAAACCTGAAGGCATTGCCTGCTAATACAAAAGACTTCTGGCTCTGGTAATTATTTCAAAGGTCTATCACAATGCAAGCTATTTCTAGCATCTGGAGGATACATTCAGATTACACACTGAGAAAATAAGATTTCTGTCTTTGATGGTAGGAGTTCAGATAGCACAAAGTGTTGTTTTCTGTACTTGCATGGTAGTACCTAAATCTCTTGACTTTGCCTCAAAGTCAGTTAATAAAGAAAGATAGCTAATAATAGTGCCTGCAGATTGGATTTTATTATTCTTTTGTGCTATGAGAGTTTCTTTTTATTTTTTAAATGTGATTCCAATCATGTGCAGAACACACACATATAGAATAATACATTATTTTGAAATTAATGGGCATGTAGTTTTCAAATCTGATAAAGCAGACTGGCCGAATTTCCCTTTGGTACTACACAGAATTTCATCTTGTGAAAGATGATGTATTCAAGCAGTAATCTTGTTCCCACAAGTAGATATAATGGAGGTAGCTCTCTGGTGTAATGTGGTCAAGTGGTAGGATGAGTAATCCTTAATTAGGAACCCCTGGAGCAGCTAAGCCTTGAGAAAGTGGGTGGTTTTGATATAATTCTGTGAACGTTTGATAGAATTCTGCAAACATAATTATTAGTTGTTAGAAATTAATATTTTTGTTTGCTCCTGTTTTTTGTTAAGTCTATCCCATGTATAAATTTTATTGTAGAATTCACAGAGCAAGTTATCGACAACAAAAGATTGTTTGTGCCTTAGTCCAGCTATCTAAGTATGAATCTAAATACTGTTTAGGCTGTTGCAGTGGTGAAAGTTATAGGCACTAACAACAGAGGGGTTTTTTTGCCCAATATTTTTTCCTATTTATGTAATTGATGCAAATTAACATAAAATGTAAGTTTCCAACTCAGGTAAATTATGTATCATGTCTCAGTGTTTTAATACCTCACAATGTCTTGAATATACCTTTTACTTTTGTACTCATTAATGTAAACTGATAAATCTGTAGGAGATAAACAAAGTAGTACAGCTTTTCCTTAGATTGAGACAAGTGAAATATTTTACCTTTACAATTAATATGACTTGGAAATAAAAATTGAATTTTTTGCAGAAAAGTAAATTTCACATTGGAAAGCACACTTTTGTCATTCTAGAGATTATCAGTTGAAGTTTTATTTACTTCACACCTCAGAAAATTCATTTTGAACAAGAATAGTGTGTTTTATTTGTTTAATATAGGTTTAGTATAGGTTATGTCCTACACAGGGCATGAGCCTATTTGCTATGCCCTCTTACATGTCAAATTCTGCCATCAAAATAGCCATGTATGAATTTTTAGTGATATTATTTTGTTTGATCTTCTGCACAAGAGTTAATTTTATGCAAGGTGCTCACTGAAGGGAGGCTGAATTTAAAGCAAGCACCTGCTTGATTGAGCTCTGCCCTGGACAATATTAGAAAGATTTCACTTGCTCCTGAAGGAAGACACTGGAAGAGGTTTTGTCCCATCTCCCTGCTAATTCTTGGCTCCTTCTTGTGTACCTGGCTTCTCAGAAATAAAATTTCTACAGGCTGTGGAAAACTTTGCATGATAATATGTCATTAAAAAGTTCTGTGCTATAAATCATTTGTTTAAAGGATATTTTGTGATGTAGATGCAGAAAAGACTGAGCTACTACTGTGCAAGTCCTTTCAACCACTCCAAAATCAGAAAATGCTAAATACTGAAATATGAAATACATTTGGTATAACATTCTGACACTGCATTTATAATTGCTACTGGAATACAGATATTTTGAACATTTAGTTGTTTGTTGGTGATTTCTGTACAAATGTTGACTGTACTGTGAGAATTGTTGACGTGGCAGCATTTCTTTCTCAGCTGAGAAAGAGTTCTCTTTCAAATTTCTGGTGGTCATGAATGAAGAAATCCCACATTCATCTGTTTATGCTAATTTGCTTTTGATGACAAAGTGAAACAATAATCTTACAGAAGTAATCTCTGCCATTTGGTTTCCTGTGCACTGTCCTTTCATTTTGTGCTGATACACAGTAGAGCAAGTAATTAGATTCTTCTGTGTGGGAAGAGCTCTCTGTTCCTCTTTTTCAGTGCAAGGGGATGTTGCCATTGCTACCAGTTTGTCCTATTTCTGATCTGATTGCCCGCACACACTGTAACACATAGATTATCAGCAAATGTGTTAAATAAGAAAGAATAGGAATGTACACCAGGGAAAAGGCACATCTGACCATGCATTGATTAGCAGTTTATTTTGAACAAAATAGTTTGTTGCTATTAATACTTCAGTTAGAAAGATAATTCAATGTGAAGGAAAAACTAGAAATTAGAAATCATTAAAAATGACTGGTTAGGTGTCTGATCTTAAGAGTCTGTAAGTAACTAGAGCGGCTTTACTATTTACACTTCCATTCTTCAGCTTTTTTATCACATTTGATCTTTTTTGGCAGAAGAAATATTTGGGTGAATCATAAAGTTTAGAATTGTGATTCATTGTTAAAGACAGCTCTGTTTCTATCTGTCTTGTATAATGAAGGCTTTGTTATAAATCATGTCAGTTTAAATGAATGTCATAAAACTGTAACTTGGGTCAATGCAGAGGCAAGAGAATAAAAGGGTTTGGTGGTTTTTGGGTTTTGTTTTTAAAAAATATTTTCTTTAGAATTGTTTTAAGAAAAATGTTTGTTAGCTATTCATGCGAATAATGAGCAAGTATTTATATCTAATCCTAAGCACAGTAACATAGCATTTAGTACTGAGCAGCAAGTTCAATGCTGTAGTAATGAACTTTATTTGAAGAGGGCAGGTAGTCATGACAATTGTGTTGAATTTCTACGATGAACGAAAATCTGAATTTGTATCATGGATAAAATGCCTTTTTAAAGTGGATAAGCAGGGCAAGAATGCATTAAAGAATTGAAGCAATTTAAGAATTCTAACTCTCTTTTGTTCAAATCCTCAGGACAGGATGATATGGGTGCATCAGCAAGGAGTTTGAAACTTCCTTTTGACCCAATCTAACAAGAAAAGGAAATACAATGAGAAGCCATATTTTACTGCAACAACATTTTTTTATTTTCATAATCTGTTTCTCAACTAAGAAGAATAATTTTATCAGGCGTCTTAATAAGTCACCTGAAACTCAGGAGAGAGAGGCACAGTGTTGGCAAATACGAAATATCACCCCCCAAAATTAAACATAAAACAACAGCAACCAACCAAAAACTAGAACAAGAGAGTAAATGCTTAATAAACCCCAGCTACTAGTGGGGGGCTAGATGGGTATGTGGGCTATCACTCTCATGGTGAGAGGAATCTGCTCCAGCTGGGGTGCGCCAAAAGATATTACTTTGTATTTTTAAGGCTGACATTTATTAGCACATAGATCTAACTTCAGAGTAGTAGTCTGCTCAATGAGATAGAAAAATGAAGTTTGAAATTGTGAATAATTTAGGCAGGTATGTATTATGTTATATCTTAAATCTGTGTTAGTAAATCTCAGCTTCAGTGACTTCTGAAGGAACTTAGAAATGCAGCTCAAATCCCTTTTGAATTGTATAGGGAAACCTAAGAAAGTTACTAAAACTTGTTTTGCTAGCAGCTTCTGCCAATTTAAGTAGGGCTTGTTGGACTGCATCCCAATGCTAGTGAAGAGGACATGTAGCAGATGAGACGCTTGAGTGCCCAAACTGCAATAGCCTAATCACATCATGATGTGTATGGATGAATGCACATGGTAAGGGCTATCCTAGTGACTGAAAAGAGATTTGCAGAAGGATGCACAGCCTGCAGTCCTTGCCACCATAAATCTTCCTCAGAGTTTTGTAGGAGGAATGGGATGAAGATTGTAAAATCTGTCAGCATATTCTGTAATAGCAAGAGGAAGGTTATTTGTAAATTTAAACAGAAGTTAAAGTAACCTGGCTGTCAGAGAAAATACCTGAAAAGCTGTACTTGATGTCACTGGGAATTGGCCTTCATTAAAGACTTGCTCTCAAGGTCTTGCTGTTCTTCATTCACAGGGTGTATTTAGAGTTATTTGACAGACAGGGAATGGGAGAAAGCTTCCCAGGATGGCCATGAGCACACGGAGAGGCCGTGCAGGCTAATTTGAGCCATGGGGAGGCTCAGAGGCAGAACCAGTGGTCAAAAGCCCTTTCCTCCCCCTGTAGTTAAGGTGGGACAGCAGCCTCCCTCTCTGGACATTGCTTGTGGAGGCAGGGGAATTTGCCCTTGTGGGTGTTTCATGCCCTTATTCAAAGCACAAGAAAGAAGAAAAAAATCATTAAGGAGTGCTGCTCTTAATGGAGCTATAAACTACATTTTAATGTCATTGAGACTTAACAGATGAGAGTGCTCTGTTGCCTGGTTTGTATTTTAGTCACTGCAAAGTACAGTGGTTAGCTTTAGGAGTCGTAAGTAAGAATTTGGACAGCTGCTCAAAAGCATTGTTTACATAAGTAAATTTTTTATTTGCAAAAAAAGATCCACAATCTCCAGACAACTTTATTTGGCAGAAATATATTGTTACTGTCTTTGGAACATAAAGAACACTCAGACTTGCATTTTTACAATATTGTGGGTGTGTACTCCTTCTTAAGATACTTCATGATAGAAACATTTTGTCACTCAGTGTCTAGTCTGCTGTGTCCCACAGAGAAATAAATAAACATACATGAAATCATAGCTTAGATAACATGGATAGAAGGTGTAAGAAAAGCTAGTGTGCTGAAATAATTTTTGTTTTCTGGAACTCTAAAAGAATGCTTTAGTTGTTAAAAGTACTTAACAATTGAAAAAATAGTATTACAAGTCTGCTGTAAAAGAAAGGACATAGAGCACGTTCATTTGTAAAGTAACTTTTAGGTACAGGGATCACCGAATCTCACATCTTAGTGAAACACCAGTGAAGTATGCTAATGGTGGTAACATTGAAAAGGTTTTTACATAAACCCACACATAACATGACTTGTTAAAAGGCAGTCTCAGTGTTTCATTATGCCAACAAGAAATATATTAACCTATAGTCTCCTGTGGGACTTGGTGGAAACAATGCTATCCGATAAAGTTTTAATTACATCAAGGTCCCTTGTCTAAAAAATTTAGACTGCTATTTATTTCACACCTTTCTTCTGGAAGATAATAGTTGTTAAATACCAGAGCAATTTTGTAAGTGAATGGTTTCCATGTTAAATTTGATTTTTCTGTTAGCTGCACTCTTATTTTATGTTTTCACTTAATAATTACTGTGTTTAATTCAGTAATAGAGGAAACATGCTCTTTCTACTTACTGCTAATGTCTGTAATAAATAGAATGTGGTTGTATAGGCAAAATAATTAGCCTGGCACGGTATAACTTTATAGTAGTTGAAGACATTTCTCTGTATAGTGAGTTAATCATTGATCTTAGCAACTTCTACAGAACATAATTAAAGAACCATAGGTTTGATCAAAGAGGCAGGGATGAGTTTGCCCAGATTAGGTTGTGAATGGAAAAAGTAATTTCTCTAACAGTGAGAGCATGTCAGATGTGAAGACAGTTAGCTGGCCAAAAGAGTGTATTAATGGAATGGACACAGTCATCAAAATCGCCGCTTCAAGTAATGGAAAAATACCCCCTTTTCAACAATCATATGGAGTATAAACCTTTCACATTGATACTTGAATCTGGAAAATAACAATAGGAAAATGGAATATACAGTGAATCATCCAGGTTTTGTCAACTAGAAGTAGCATGAATAGTTATGGACAGGCACTGTGAAAATTAAGATTCGGGAAATGATTTAGTATGCCAAGCTGTCCTCTCATTTGTGTTGTTATTAAGGTGAAATATTTAGGTTTTGAGAATGAAGAGTTTTCCTGCTTTGATTGCTACAGTACAACTGACAGTTAATCTGGAAAAACCCAAAGTGTTAATCCTCAGGGGAGCTTTTCACCTGGGTCTGCCTGATGTAAATTAGATGCATTAATATGAGTCTGGAAAAATTTATGACAGAGTGGATATCTGTGCATGGAGTAATGTTTAATAACTAGGAAAGATGAGGGAATGAATATTGGCTTTAGAAAAAGTCAATTTAGCTAGAAAGAAAGTTCTTCAGTGGAGAATGATTACTGTCCTATCAAAGAACTAGAGGGAGAGGCAGTATGTAAAATGAGTATTAAACTTCTGAAGAAAGTTATTAAAGGATATTGGTTAATTAGTGGACTGTTTTTTAGCCCTCGGCTAGGTATAGTTTTCATTGCTAAAAATGGTGGCCTGTATCTCCCTGAGAATGCAGTGAAGATAATGCAATTAGTTTTGCTGATGTGTGCACATACCAAGGTCAAACCTGACAGAGGATTTAGGTTTGATCTCTGTGAATTTCCACATGGTAGAACTAGTCTGAACTATGTTTTTACCTAGGGAAATTGATGTGTGCTATTAGCAGAGAAGAGTATCTCACAAGAATCCAAAGCTATAGCCTGGGCTTCTATTGGAAGACTTGTGTTTTTCCAAAATATTTGTGTGATCTTAGAAATCTGAGAGTATGGATTTTCAATTTTTAGATATTTCATTTTTCTCACTGAATCACCACAATTATATCTCAAAAAAATAATTTCCTCATGTAAACTACGCTAATATTAATAGGATTTGACAGAATAATTGTATTAGACAGTGTGCAGCTGGTCAGTACCCCAATAAGCACAACTTAATGCAGTACTGAGCCTATTACAAACAGTGCTGGCAGCCCTGCTCCAAAGGGCAGTCAAGGATCAGGGAAGTTGTTTGCTTAGTATCTCAGGGAAAACACCCTTCTCTTTCAGAGTGTTTTACAGCAGACGTGTGGCAAAAACAATTCCCTTGGGACCTTTGGATATGTTTTAGTAGGCATACAGACTTGAAATGGAACATATGGGTCATCAAGTTCAGCTTCCTACAGTCATCATGAGGCAGAAATTTGGTTTAGAACTGTCAGACTAAAAAGCTTTTTTAAGAAATCTGAGGTCGCTAGACCATTAAAATTACCCCAAAGCAATCTAAAAAAAAAAAGAAATTTCCTCAACTATGCTTCCTTTTTTTCCTCCAGGAGGAAATAGTTGTAGAATAACCTGAGTTGGAAGGGACCCAGAAGGATCATCAAAATCCAAGCTCCTGGCCCTGCACAGGACACCCCAAGAATCACACCATGTGCCTGAGAGAGTTGTCCAAATGCTTCTTGAACTCAGTCAGGCTTGGTGCTTTGACCACTTCCTGGAAAGTCTCTTCCAGTTCCCAGACGGATGAAGAGCCCTTTCATAACATCTAAACTAACTCCCCCTGAAACAGCTTCAGGCCATTCCCTCATGTCCTGTCAATGGTCACCAGAGAGAAGAGTGCCTGCCCCTCTGCTTCCCCACTCATAGGCAGGTTTCTGTTTCATTTTGAAACGTTGCATTCAAAGCTCCCTTTTCTCCGACAGTTGAAGTTGATTTTTTTTTTTCAATTCATGCTAATAAAGCAATTATTGTCAGAACAATTGAAGAACTATGCATAAATTATGGAGTGTAATATAAAAAGTTATAGTCCTTCACCTGTATACAGAATATTTGGATGCAATGCTACTGCAACAATAGGTGACCCAAATTATTTCACAGTCTTGAGCTACTGCATCTGCTGTGTTCTGTCAGATGCCAAGAAACATAAATATAATTCTATTGTGTGAAGAAACAACTGGACGTTTCCAATCTTGTTACTGCATAATAAGTCTTATGTTGTTTTGGGGAAGGAACTAAAGTTAGTTTTACTGAGCTTAGGACAGAATAGATAAGCAAACATTCTTAAAAAAGTATACTTGAGAAACAATTATAGAGCATTGTTGACTTTGATGAGAGGGTAGAGTGCCTCCTCAGCAGGTTTGCTGGTGATACCAAACTGGGGGGCGTGGTTGATACCTTAGAGGGCTGTGCAGCCCTTCAGAAGGATCCCGACAGGTTGGAGAAATGGGCAAAGAACCATTTGATATTCAACAAAGGCAAGTGTGGGGTCCTACACCTAGGGAGGAATAACCCCCTGCACCAGCACGGGCTGGGGACTGACCTGCTGAAAAGCAGCTCTGTGGAGAGGGAACTGGGAATCCTGGTGGGCAATGAGCTGTCCATGAGTCAGCAGTACCCTTGTGGCCAAAAATGCCAGTGGCATCCTGGGGTGCATTAGGAAGAGCATTGCCAGCAGCTCGAGGGAGCTGATCCTGACCCTCTACTCAGCCCTGGAGAGGCTGCATCTGGAGTGCTGTTTCCAGTTCTGGGCTCCTCAGGACAAGAGAGATGTGGAACTCCTAGAGCAGATCCAACTNGAGATGTGGAACTCCTGGAGCAGATCCAACTGAGGGTGACAAAGATGATTAAAGGACTGGAGCATCTCACTTATGAGGAAAGGTGGAGGGAGCTGGGCCTGTTCAGCCTTGAGAATACTGAGAGGGGATCATGTCAGTGTCTATAAGTATTTGAAGGGGCGATGTCAAGATGATGGATCCAGGCTGTTCTTGGTGGTGCCAAGCAAAAGGACAAGAGGCAATGGGCAGAAACTGAAGCAGAGGAAGTTCCACCTGAACATGAGGAAGAACTTTTTTTGCTGTGAGGATGACTGAGCACTGGAACAGATTGCCCAGAGAAGCTGTGGAACCTCCTTCCCTGGAGGTATTCAAAAGCCTTCTGGGCACCATGGTGACCCTGCTTGAGCAGGGAGGTTGGTCCAGATTACCTGCAGTGGTCCCTGAAGATTAACCATTCTGTGATTGTTAAAGATTGTATTAATGAAACAGCCCTCCCTATTCTTTGTAAATCCTTATGTTCCAACTGTTTCCTTTTATGTGACTAGAAGTTTTCTTAAGGAACTTTTTTTTCTAATTAAGTAAGAAGTTTTTATTTAGGACATGGCTATCCTGTTCTAGAAGGTCTTACCCGTATTGACTGATGATCCTTCCCTGGGAAACATGCTTTATTTTTCAGCCCTTTTTCAAGACTAAAAATTGCTGAAGAACATCAGGCAGCAGTACTGTTGTAAATACTTAAGTGTTATTCAGAACTCAAATATGCTTCTAAATTTTGTGTCTATCCATTTTTCGAAAATTCAATCTGCTGTAAAAGTTTATAGCTTATACAATTCAGTTACTTAAAATAGTATTGCAACTTTTTAAATGTCTGAGGTGTCTGTGTCAGTAGGAAAAATGATAATGTGTAAAGTGCTATAACAGGTGTGGATAACATGGTACAACCTTTATGATATTTACAGTTATCTGTAAATTATTTTTTTTTCCTGGTAACTCCTGATAAATTAATGTAAACAAAATCTTTAAAAAGTCAGAAATGTCAAATGTATTCATTCAAGGTAAAACTGGTGACAAATATTAAGTTATTGTATAGGCATTCTGGGCTTTCAGTGTGATTTTGTGGTAGAATATTGTAAACTTTACTTAATTGTATAGAGATATTCATAAAACAATGCTGAATTAGACTCCATCTCTTTTTGCTTCCAGCAATTACTTGTCGCAGACAAGATGGAGGACAAGCTGACATCAATGAGTGCCTTAAATACTCTGGCCCATTACCACCCTTAACACAGATGTGCCAGATTCCCTGCCAAGATGACTGTCAGTTTACGAACTGGTCAAAATTTTCTCCCTGTAATGGGGACTGTGGAGGAGTCAGGACAAGAAAACGCACTCTTGTTGGTAAGAGTAATGAGCAAAGTAATGCATCTTTTATTAATTATTGATACTGTTTTGTTTAAAACCTGAGGACTTCTGAGGTTCTCTTATGACAAATGTTTGTCATAGTGGCAGAAAGCAGATCCAGTGTCATTCTCTATATACTGTTGGTGGAACAACACCCAGGAGAAAAAACTTGTGCCATATGTCAGAGACTCCTGATATGAGTAAGTGGCCAGAGAGAAGGTGGAACATAGAATGCCAATTTTTGTCCGAAATATAGTGCACATAGTAGGGGGGTTTGGTTTGTTTGATTTTGTTTGGTGGTTTTTTTTTGTTTGTGTGGGTTTTTTTGACAGACAAGTCAACAATCACCTCACCTTAACAGGATTAGATGTTAAACCACTTGCCTTCCTCTTCCCACATCTGGTCTGGCTAAAGCAGACTTCCCTCTCCGATGGAGTTTTGGTGCATTTAGAATTACTATGGCAGCTGAGTGCTTTTCAGCATTTTGCTATAGATCACCATTTTCAGCCTTAAGCCCTAAGCCTTCAGCTTTACCTCTTTTGAACTTAGCTGCAGTCTTGAATGTCAGATTTATGATTAAGCCAGTCCTTTCTCTGGCTGAATACTTGCTCTCCAAGTTCCTTTTTTTGCAATGCTTCCATTATCTACATGCAGCAGTACAGGGCACCACATGAGGCAATACATTGCTTAATTTTCTGCCTTATTTCTTGACACGAGTAATAATGCTCTTATTTTCTGTTCCAAGAAGCCTCTTTAGGTTTACTTATACTTAACAGAATAAAAAGATTTTCCAGTGATGCCCTTGCTACAAACTTTTCCTATTTCCACATAATGGACACTTTTCCACTTTAAAATATTTTTTTCTTCAACTTCTTTTTAATGTGTTGTTTTGTTGGAGGTTTTTTTTTTTGAAATTATTATTTCTTCTGCATGAAGTGAAGAGAAAAAAAAAACATGCTTTGCTTCTAAATTATAATTGAAACCTCAAGAGTGAGACTTGGCCTCTGTCACAGCACTCTTTGCCAATTAGTCTGTATTGTCTGTGGTGGAGGGAAGCTAGCTAAGGGGGGTGCCCATTAACAGCCTCAGAAAGAATGCGATAGGAACCAACCCTATCCCCGACTCCATCCCCTTGTAAATCATAAGACCAGTGGACAATGAATAATTCATGATCTTCAAGAAACCTCACTGTGCTTGTCTAATAATTCCAGTAAACTTCATGCCAGGTTTGCTTCCACAATGAAAAAAAATGAACAAAACTGACTAACGGTATTTTTTTTTATTTTAAAAACAAAGCAAGAAAGTACATATTCTCCTACCACACTATTAACACTTTGTGATACTTCCTGTCCTCATTTAAGTTACCCCTTCAAACCTGCTAATTTTGTGATGTGTGCTGTGGCGTACTCTCTGTGGCAATGTGTTGCCCAGACTAACATGCAAAGCTTGACTTGGACTGAATTCTGGTAAAGACTTCCAGAGGAGAAGTGTACATTTAGTAAGAAGTTGTGTTGCCAAAAGAATGATAAACTTTTCTTCAGGTACCTTTTTTCTATTCTAAATGAAGACAGTAGTAAATACGAGAATTAAGGATGCTGCAAAGTTGTGTCCAGTGCCTTGTTTTGAATAGCAAGAAAAATACTACAGGACATTAATTTACAGTAGTATCTAAGTAACAAGCCTTGTAAAACTACTTTTGCAAAGACTACTACATTAATTTATGCAAGCTATCTGGTATGGAAAGGAAAACTAACAAACTTTGCCAAACAGAAAATTAAAATAGATTTGATGGGAAGGGGAAATTGAGTGGATGGCTATGTTCCAGTTAAAGAAAGAAAACAAGAACAGAATTGAATAGAAAGAAATTCAGAGAAGGAGCTTATTCTATTAGAGAGGAAGAATGGTAATTATTAACAAAGGTACAATAATGATTCAATTAAAGAATTTTGACATTTTGAAAGCAGGTACTAGTGTAGCAAAGATGCATGTTACTTCCTTTTGCAAACTCATTCAACTTGCAAAAGCTTGATCTGGACAGAAATCTTGTTATTGAACTGCACACTGCTGATGAAATAGGAGAAAAAGGGTACATTTATTTAATTGCTAACTTTTTCAAACTGCACTCCCCAAATATTTGTATCCAAAATAAATGTAAATTACATCTTCTTTTTTAAAAAGACATTACATTTGTGCAAATTGTAGGTATCTACTACTTTAGAAATTCAAGTCAATAACCTAATTGAATAAAGATTAATGTAGCTAGTATTAGGCACAGGTATGTGGTTGCAAGCACTTGTTACAGAAGTCTAAATGAAACTTTTGGGAGATAAACTGTAAACTGATACAAACTTGCTAAAATAATTATTTCTTCTTTCTAGGAAAAAGTAAGAAAAAGGAAAAATGCAGAAACTCTCAGTTGTATCCTCTGATCGAGAATCAGTTTTGTCCATGCGACAAGTACAGTGCTCAGCCTGTGGGAAATTGGTCAGACTGCATTTTACCAGAGGGTAAGATGGAAGTACTGCTGGGAATGAAGGTACAAGGAGACATTAAGGAATGTGGACAAGGCTATCGTTACCAGGCCATGGCATGCTACGACCAAAACAATCGACTGGTGGAAACATCACGATGCAACAGTCACGGTATTTGGAAACCTATTTTCTTTCATCTGTTTATTTATGTGCATTATTTAATTTAACATAACATGTACAAATAGGATTAGCAGATTAATATTTATTGCTTAGGCTGCATTTTATCCCAAGACACCTTCAAACCCAGCACATGCTTTTGCTAACTTGTAAAATAATGTGCTGGTTTTGGCTGTAAACCAGCAGGGGAAATTAACCCCACACCAAATACCTTGAGAGATTTTAGGTCAAAATTACAACTTTAATAAAAAAGGTTAAAATAAATGCAGTAATACAGAAACACGG
>VZRJ01009818.1:0-54343 GCA_013397565.1 Ptilonorhynchus violaceus | reverse complement strand
GGGGACTTTCACAATGGAAGAGGATCTTCCCGATGTTCTATTGGTTGCTTTGGTAATGAGCTTGGATGAGCCCTGGGCTCCTCTGAGATGCTCCTCAGGGTTCGATGGGGTTCAGGTTAATTAGTCAGGCTGGGTGGTGCTAATGGGCCATTACCTGAGATCAGATAATCAGCTGGCTGGGTGGTGCTAATGGGCCATCACCTGAGATCAGATAACCAGGGTGGGTGGTGCTTGCTGTGGGCTGGAGTGCTTATCTCAGTTGAGATAAGGAGTCCCAGGTGTGTAATTATGAAATTTATCCAGCTTTTTGTGGGTGGTAATAGAATACATAACTAACCCAGGACAAATAATAAACTTAATTTTTATTGATTGCTACAGTACAATATTTAAAAGCAAAGTCATGGTAAGTTACTAACTAGGTATTTTAATTGAAAAAATTAGAATCTTATTATTTTTCCTGGTAACTGTACTTAGAAATTTGAGAATAAAACCATTTAGAAGGGACAAATTCTCAAAAAATAAACAAGTACAGGACTATTTTGGAAAGGCTGAAATTATTTCCATGGATTCCTTAGACAGCTTTAAACTCCTTAAATAGCTTTATCTCTACCCTTTGCTCTTCAGCACCTTAACAAGCAGGCATGAATTTACCTGAGTTCAACAGCACACAGCATTTTTCCTCTGTGTAAATCTGTCATGTGTAAAACTAGGATGGTTAAAAACTTTATATTCTTTGTATTGCTCCAGGAAGGAAGTGTTCCTTCCTAAAGGGGATGCATCTGTAGCATTAGGATCAAAACTGGTAGTTTCTGGTTTTCAGGGAGCCAGAAATGTGCTAATTGACATCACTGGAGTTTTTGTGTTCATTTTTTTCCTGCTTGCAGTGCAAACTTGTATCTGAGCAATTGGTATGAAAAGCTGGATGCTAGTCCATTAAAAGGTCAATGTAAGTTTAATTCACATATGTGTTCTACTTTCTAATGTTAAATTAAGATAACAGAAATTTCATTTATATACTTGGATAAATTTAAAATAGCTAATCAAAGAAATTGAATTAAATAAGGAGATTTTAATTTGCACTATTGATTCCTGTTTAGAATTATAATAAACCAGAAATTCAATGTATCAAGTCGAGTTAGCATATCTTTGTTATTTGATGGAAAAGTAAGCATTCAGCTAAATTCCTCAATGCAAAGCTGGAGGATAATTTGGTGGAGAATTTTCACCCATGTTTATTTTTATTCAAAATCATCTGCTGTAGATAACTCATACTTGAAAGATGTTTGTTTAAATACATCTTAATGACGAAGTCTAAATCCTAAATTCTCATGGGACAGGAAATCTCTCTTTTCCCTCTGAGACTGTTCTTTAATTCTGTTCTCAGCTATTTGCTCAGGTTGAAGTCTGCAAAGATTTGGTTTTGTTCTGCGTAGTCTAAAGAGGACGTGCTACTCTTGCTTTGCCTGACCATGACCACTTACTGTCTTTGTAGTATCAAAAGATGCATCTGCTTTTAATGACCAGCAGTTGTGGGAGCACAGATCTGCCTGGGCTGGGTAGTTCTCCTGAGGGAATTAGAAAGCTCCTCAGAAAGCTGGCAGGGAACATGCGAAAAGAAGTTGTGGAATAATCTGATTTGTTCTGAAGGCACCATTATACAATACAGAACAGAAACTTTTTCTTATTTTTTTGCTGATGTTTTTTAAACTTCAGCTATATTTGACTCTATGTTAGAAATTCATGGTTTTTCAGCATTAAGTTCAGAGTGACCTTTGAAAAGTGGAAAATTGTAAGATCACTTCAGTCTGTAGGAAACTAGGGGGACTAATGGCCCGCTTCCAATCAGTTTTCATTGATTTGAAGAATGGGGACTGCCAACTTTCATGTCAACAGCCAAGGGAAGACCCATGAGGGAAGAAGCTGTCTGTCCAAGAGCAAGTAGTATGTGCTAGGTAATGTGCTGCTTCTAGGAACAATTTTTTGTGTATAACAAGTATGGATGTAGCTGCTTTCAAGCCCTGGCAGTGCATCTTGAGGTGCAATTCCATTGTAAGAATCAAAGAGATACAAGAGGAATAAAAAATGATAACAAAAGGATATTCTCAACCATCATTGTTTATCCTGACATAACTCTTCATGAGAGTAATTTCTGATCCAATGGATTTTATCAGTGAATGTGGCCTACATTCCCAGTGACCATAATGAGTAATAATCCAGTGAATAAGCTACTAACAATGTATTACTGTTATTCCTGCTGTAGCCAGGGCTACTGTTTACATGCTATTAGCACTCACAGGCATCCTTCCAAAAACACGATATAGCATTGCTTAGTTGTGCTTTTTCTTTCGGCAGTTCCATCCCATTTTTCTCATGGGAGATTTGAAGTCTTTTTTAACTTTGTAAAATGGAAGTGTTTTCCAGCCATAACTATATTTATCGCCTGAACCCTTTGGTTTTAGGTGTTGTTTTCTTTTGAATTCTTTCTTTCCAGATCTGCTCATGAAGGTGTTTGGTTCTTTGATACTCCACTGTGGCACCCCCCACCTCACCCCCACTCCCCTCCCTATTCGTGTTTTCTCATCAGTTCCATTTGAGGGAGAGAATGCATGTTAACTTGTTCCGTGGGGTACTGTGTGAGCAGATGAACCCTGGAATTGCTGTTGAACTAATCATGTATTCCTTCTACTTTGCTAAAATTGTCTTTACAAGAATTTCATGTATACAGGGAATGTAGGATCTAAATGACTTTGATGATAAGGAATTACACTGATGCTAATGAATATGTCACTAAATTTATGGTTTCCTTTCCAGTAGATCATCTGTTATTGATAGGTGTTGTACATACACATAGTACAGGGTTACGTAAAGCTTGCCTATTTTATTGTCTGCCTTCAGCATTTTTCCAGGTTTAGCATACTTTTGCAGATTCAAGGGAGCTAGAGCAAATGATTTTTCAATCTAATTTCAGTATATTTTACTGCCTTTTCTGAATAACTGCTTTGTATTCATGGATTACATTCTGATGATTTGTTTTATTTTTGTCAAGGTGTATAAACTGCTGTTTTGCCAGTTAAATCTTATTTTATATCTTCCCAGTATTTATGATGCTTTTCTTGTTATTCTCATGCCCTTGTTGCATGACAGTTCTTCAGTTTGGCATCTCCTCTAGGTTTCAGTGTGCTCTTTGTTTTGTTTTTTCTTTTTTCTTTGTGAACAAGCATAAAAGCTATATTATGCCAAATCAACAAGGGACTTCTGTAGTATCACAATAGTACCCCACCTCCTAGCAAATAAGTGTCTTGTAGCTGTCCATCAATCTGCATTTGGTTTTTCAAGCTGAACTTGACAGGACTCATCATTCAAGGTTGCTTGGGTTATTTTTGTAAATTTTAACAGAATTGCTTATTTCCCTACAGCAATGATAACACTGGATTTCTCACTAATTTTATAACTGATCCAAAGTGTCTTCAGGTTTTTCTGCTATGTTATCTGTTTTACTCAGAAATTTGTTTCACTCTTGGTTCCTGTGGGTCTGTTATCTCTTTTCCAAGTAATATATTATGTAATTGCAATTTTTATGGGATATGATTTGGCAAATTAACTTTCACTAGAAGGGAAAACAAGACCAGCATTTAAGGGACAATGTTTCCTGTGTGGTATCCAACTTTTACTTGAACTTTTGTTGTCTTCTGACACTATGAAATCATGAGGTGGAAAATGGACATAATTGAACTTCTTCAGCTGTAACAACAACCTCTAAATCTGACAAGAGGGACAAACTGCACCCACACTGATGTTATTGATATACCGTGGGATATGTTATGTGATAGATTCAAATGCCACAAGAAACTCAAATTGTGAGACTTTCAAAAGTTTTATGTAAATATTTCCATGTAAATTTATGGGCCCTTGAACAGGTCGGTGTTGCAAGTCATGTTGTTTTGAGCGGAGGGAGTTTTGAGGAAGAAATGAGACGACAGACCTGGTCTGCCATGCCAAAAAATTCATAAGCTGTTTGTTTTGCAAAATGTTGTGTGCTTATAATCACAATTCAGTTGATTTATTCAAAAAAGAAAAGGTAAACAGGAGCAGAAGAATAAATACTTCAGGGCTCTTTTTACTGCTTAACACATCTCATGTTCAAAAGATTTGAGAAGAGTTAACTAACAGACTAACTGTTTCCCAGACACCAAGGAGGTAAAGGACAGATGTGACACAAGGACAGCCCTAAATTAGCACACCCATCAGAGGATTCTTGTGATAATTTTTCAAATTTCGGGTGGAGTTATAAAGTGTCAAGTACAAACAAATTTTTCAAAAAGACGGGAGTGACCATAACAAAAAAAGGAAGGGCAAAATATGGTTAAATAAATCTGTTGTTACTGCTAGGTTAGAACACTGGGAAAGAAGAGGGCTGAAGTCCTTCTGAAGAGGGTCCTTAGCTTTCTGTAGCTTAACAGAAAAAAATCCCTGCTTCAAAAAAAAATCCCAAACAGCTGAAAGTAGACCTAAGTTTCAGCTGCAGAGAGATAAGGTGGTCTGTTGTTTTCCTTACTTTCTTTTTTATCCGTGGGAGTTTTTTGGTGTTATACATGCAAATATTTTGATTTTTCATTCAAAATAAATATTTTGTTTCAAATTTGGGCTAAATTTATTGGTGAAAGAGTTTACACCATTCAGCAGTCATTTGAAATATTCAGCTGCTGGTATTTTTCAGCCATTCCAGTTCTGTGGAGTGTGGGCAGGAGCTAACAGCTCCCTGTTGTCAGCAGATGTAACATCAGCTAAAAGTGGTAACTGAGCTGTTGTTTACCTGTTTCCCTTTATGGAAGACGCATAAATTGCCCTTTCTTTGCTTCCTGCTTTTCTTCAGTACTACATAGGTAATTTTATTGGAGAAATGCGAAAACAAATATTTTGTTTGTTAGTCAAGAGTGAGAGGTTTTTTTTCCATTAGAAAAGCAGCAGTTGTTTTTCATAGCTTTATCCATGTCATCACTAGTGTACTAGAGCTCTGTGGATAATGACATGTGTCTGCCAACAATCTGTTTCAGTGTATTTGTGAAAAAATTGATATTCTCTTCATTGTCCCTTTAAACTGTAGCTTGGAATATTCATGACAAAAAATCAAAAGCAAGCCACTGTCATGCTTATGAACCACGCTATTTGGTCTTCAATATTTAGCTTTTCTCCATCATATATCAATTATGAATCATGACCCACATAAGCCAAGCAGTGGTTGTGTTTGTGTGTGTCTACTGAAGGCAAACAGAGAAGCGTGGCAGACAGATGCAGTGTTTTTATATAGGTCGTATTACCCTTCTTAATTCATGTCTGTTTGCTGTTAAGACCTTAGGCACAGTCAAGCAGTCAGGATAGTTTGTCTGCTGCCTTATTAGTGTGAGATTATTTCCCCCTTTAGCATTAATTAAATGAGATGCATTGATTTGTGCTGACTCTACAAAGCCCTCTGTGGCTACAAGGCTTATGTGGAGGATTAGAGAGGAATATCTGCGTATCAGTGAATACTTTTGCAACAGCTGCTAGGAGTATCAATGTGAATCGAGGAATTTTGTATTTAATTGCTTATATGTGCAATAAAATAAAGTCTTGTATGACACAACAGAGTCTATAGGGTCCAAGATGTCTATTAGAGCTTGCTTTATCTACTTTTATTAGGATTTTTTAACTGTTTTTTTCACTCTCAATATTCTAACCTGAAGCAATGTAAGTTTATCCAGAAAAAAAAATCAGAATGTTAATATTTAATTGAGACTTTCTGTTGAATGTTTATTCAAAAGTAAATATATTTCCCATAGGAAATTCTAATCTAGTATGGTAGTAAGCTTAGGTTCTCAAATTGTTATTAGGATATTTTGCTGTTTCATAGCTCATATATTTTCTAATATTTTATTTTAAATGTATATATATATATTTATGTTATGTGTTCTCTAGGAATATGCTACCTATTGCCCTGCACCAGAAATTCTACCTTAGTGCCACATCTGCCTTGTCAATAAGACATCAGTCTTTAAACAGTCATCCATCAACCCAAAGACCTGTAGTTAGTTCATCAGAGACAGAACTACTGAGGTAGGGGATAGTTAAGCATGAACAATTGCTCTAAGGTTTTGAGGCTTAGAAAGGCGATCCTGAAAAAAAAGAAGAAAAAAATCTTATGGTGTTCAATCTGTCTTTCCATGGCTCAGCAGAAATATGAAGTCTCTAGAAATACATATCTTCTATTACAAATGAAATGCAAATACTTGTGTATTTCTTTGTCCTGAAAGATGAGACCCATGAACTTTATATTTTCTTGAAAAAAAAAATATGATAAGAACATAAACCATTTTGACATTGCAGGTTTTTTTCTTGGAAACATAGCATGACATTTAGTTATGAAAGCAGGAGCATAACTCTTTGACTCTAGGGACAAAAGAGTTCATGTAAACACTCCATAAGATGTTTATGTTTGCACCCTTCAACTGGAGTAGTCAGTCTGTTCTACACATGCACATGCAGTTTGTAGGGAAAAGTCTTATATCCACCTATTTATCCTGCTTTGTCATTAGAGAAAGCTTGAAGTCCATTAAAGTCCTCCCTTATAAATTATCCATCACATCTGTTAATGACTTTGTTCTAGGAGTCCAGGTTTTATAGCCAATTAGCAATGGGACAGTAAACTTTTCCCTTTTACTAATGAGTTCAGTTCATACTCCTAGTGGTTCAAAGCCATTTGTTAAATTGTGGTTCAGTAATCTTTAATTATAGAATAGCCATGTTTTCACTCGTAATAGACAACTGCCCATTTCACAGCCTTATAGGAGCTGAAATAATTGAGAAACCACTGGCTTGGGAAGAGACATAGGCCCTTAGAGACAGGCAACTCTTTCCAACAACTCTCTGGACCATGCAGGGCCTGTACCCTGTACCACAGTACACCAAAATCTCATCTCTCCAACATCCCTCAGATGTTATGTGGAGAAGGAAGAGATGCAGGAAGCATGGAGTGAGGATGGGAGCCAGGAGCATGGAGTGAGCATGGAGCCAGGATGGGAAATAGCAGGCAAAAAGTGAACTGCTGATGTCCTGAGAATGTATCTCCAGCCTTTACAGTGTTGGTCCTCTATTTCACTGTCCCTCCCTCACTTTCTCATCTCTTCTTCACAGCCGTTTCACTGCTCTCATTCTTTCCTTCTCTCTGCATCTATTGTATTTTACCTTGGTAATTTCTTGCTTGTTCTTTAAACCTCAAAGCTCTGGTATGAGTTTTGGTGCAATTATATTAACCAACCAGTCTGTGTGATACAGTCGGGTGATATTCCACCATACAGACACTTACCCACACATTGGAGACTTGTTTCTGTAATGAGGTTCTATACTAACACACACAAGATTTGTCTAACACAAGTGACGCACTTTCAAGGATGATCTGATTCAACTGAAAACAACACTGAAAATTTAAAAATGGCTCATTCATGTCCACTTCATGTCAGAAACTATGTATCTACATCACCAGTCCCATTTGCATCTAATATTTCTGGTTTCTGCATTTCAATGTTTTTTTAAACATATTTTTTCTATATAACAACATGCTGTCTTCTCACTTGCTTAAATCTTTACAGTGTGAACAAAGTTTACAAATATAAACATTTTAAATTTGACAAAAACAACAACAACAAAAGTATAAACTTTTCAAAGTTCCTAAACATCTGGTTTCTTGGATTTGAGGGAGGATTGCTATGAATTTGTGGAGATCATCCTTAATCACCCTAAAAGATATGCTGACTTCATACACAAAGAAAGGCATCTGAGGTGATGTCAAGTCCAAAGAAGCTTTTTCTGAAAAGTACCATTTGATAGGTAGTAAGTGGAGTGGAAGAAGTAATTTGAAACAAGTAATTTCTTTTTTTTTAGTTCACTCTTCTTTCTTGAGTAAAGTGATATCTGTAAGCAATTTGAAGTCTGCTTCTGCTTCAGTTCTAAGGGAGTCCAGTAGCTAAGCTAAATGCTAAATAGTCTGTTGAGCAAAATAGTGAGGCCCCTGAGAGGAAAAGATGCCAAGGGATGAATATGCCAAAAACTTTTTGATGTCAGCTATAACATTTTCATTCTGCAGACTAATTACATATGGACTGCAAATCAGAGGGCACGGTGTTTATATTTTTTCCCTTTGTCCTCTATTTTGATTTGTGAGAACATTCTTCATTACATTTCACTGTCTGGCCAGAGGATACCGGAGTAAGCTCTTGAGAGAATTTCATTCTGTTTGTGCTTCACCAAGATATTACTTTTGGCAAGATGTTTCTTTTCTCCTCTTTCTTTGTTTTCTATTGCTATGCAGTGTCTTCTTACAATTTTCTTGACTCTACTTTCTGAGCCATTTATTTCCTCTTCCCTCTCCCTGTCTTTTCTTACCCTTTCCTCTATTCCCCCTCAGCTTCTCTTTTGTTTTGCATTTCCTTTGTTGTTTTGGCTTCTGACTCTTTGCCATGCAAAGTAACTTCATAGAATCATAGAATATGCTGAGTTGGAAGGAACCCACAAGGATCACTGAAGTCCAACTCCTGGCCCTGCACAGGGCAGCTCCAAGAGTCACACTGTGTGCCTAAGACCACTCTCCAAATGCTTCTTGAAAGCTGTCAGGTTTGGTGCCGTGACCACTTCCTTGGGGAGCCTGTTCCAGTGCCCAGCCTTCCTCTGGGTGAAGAATTTTTTTCCTAATATCTAATCTAAACTTTGTGTCCTTCACTTATTTCTTTTCTTTTTTTTCTATTTGGATAAGCTGTTAAATTCCTTTCTGGTTACCTTAGCTCTGTTCATGTCTTCGACCTTTTTTTTAATCCAGTGTTCTTAGTATACCAATGGTTAGGAGTTTTTTAATGCTTGTCTTCCATCTTACAAAATAATAAGGCTTTTTCTCTCTGCTCTCCAGAAATGTTCTACATTTCCAGAAGTTCCAAGACTTCCTACCTTGTTAGAGCTCCATTTTGTGCTTCCATTGATTGACTCCGTTCTTGCTCTCTTCTTAATATGTCTTTTCCATTCTTTTTGTTCAACTGTTTAATTTTCAAATGTGGAGTTTGGGTCTTGATGCTTGTCGTGGTTTGACACCAGCCAAACGCCATGAAAAGCCCACTCACTCTCCTCTGCTCCGCAACTGGACAGAGGAGAGAAAATTTAACAAAAGGTTAATGAGTTGAGATAAGGACCGGGAGAAAACACTTCAAGGGCAAAACAGGCTCAACTTAATGATATAAGGTGAATTTATTACTAACAAGATCAGAGCAGGAAAATGAGAAGTAAAAATAAGCCCTTACAGACACCCTTTTCTCCCCCCAACTCCTCCCTCCTTCCCACTGACCGTGCAGGGAGAAGGGGNCCTCACCACGGGCTGCAGGGACATCTCGGCTCCAGCGCCTGGAGCACCTCCTCCCCCTCCTTCTGCACTGACCTTGGTGCCTCCATTGTTGTTCCTCTCACGTGTTCTCACTCCTACCCTTCTCTAGTTGGAAAATTACAACTCCGTGCCCAAATTTTGTTATGATTTCTTCTTAAATCTGTTACCACAGAGGCGTTACCATCATCTCTAATTGGCCCAGCCTTGGCCAGAAGCACATCCATCATCAGATCCATCAGGGATTGGCTCTGCTGGACATGGTGGAAGCTTCCAGCAACTTCTCACAGAAGCCACCTCTGTGGCCCCCTGCTACCAAAAACCAGGCCCTGCAAAACCAACACAATGCTTTTCTGAGAAAATAGGAAAGAGAGAGAGGAGAGCATCATAGGCCAGATATCATGGAGATGGCATAGGAAAGAGATGTATGGTGAGCAGAAGCTATTCCATGAAGCTTGTAAGATTAAGGAGCCAGTATAAGATTGCAGTTCAGTATTTTTTCATCATAAAGTATGTGGAGAGTGTCAACTGGACCTCTGCAACCCCTACAAAATACATTAACGTATCAACAAGGTTGCAGTTTTCCATTTTATAACTCTTACTAAGACTCTATATCTGTAATATGATGCTGTTCTGGCTTTTTTGCAATCTATGGTCAGGTAGTTTTAGTGACTCACTTCAATATAGATATTTCATAGATAGTATCAATAAGGGTTGCTCTAGTGATATGGTTCCATTTGATATTTTATGGAATCACTTGGAATATAGCTCAGTGTAATTAAAATGTCACCTGGAACTTGCATATAGTATAATGTATTTGATACAACTTCTGTCTGCAAGATTCTAAATACGTTTTTTAACTTTTTGCCCTTGTTTGGAGGAACTGAAGGCAAATAAAACAATGTAATTTCTAATTTGTCAATTATTTTAGTTCCGTATGTTCCACAAACAAAAAATGTTCCTACCACTTTTGGTAGGCTATGAAGTGTTATCAGAGTCTGAAAATAGCATGGTATCCTGGAGAAGATCTTGGCAAAGATTGGGAAGATCCCTTTGAGAGTTATTAAGACAAACTCAGAGGTCTATGGAAGTTAAAATAAATAAATATAATTATATATAAATATATTAAATATAATATATATAAATATAATAAATAATACTTAAAATAAATTCTTCCTGAAACAGCCTGTACCAATTAAAGTAACCTACTTAAGGTGGTACAGTATATTTAAAACAACTTGAAATTGGTTCTTTCAGACCTTAATTACCAGAGACAGAAATTTAACAAATGGTTAATGGCATTACTGTATTATAGTAGAAAGGTTTCTCCAGAAAAAAAGTATTTAGAAATTATGTTGAACGTAAAAGCAGCATTTCAGAATCTCAAGTGATTTCATAGAGCAATAAAATCTTCACTCACTTCTATCAGACAATAAATATCACTAAACACTTACTGTTTGGAGGGAATTGTTTCTTTTAACTTGCTTTGGGTTTTTTCCATTTTCATTCAGTAGCTTCCTGATTGTATCAGTACATGGTTTTGTATAGCACCTGAGAGGGCTTGTTGAAAGCTCATTTCTGGTGAAGATACAGACTTTGGTATTTATGCAATCAAAGTTCAATGTAGAGTGAAGCTCTGAGAGTGCATCAGATTTCTAAGACTCAGAAATGTCAGGTAAGGTGAAATGTAATCAATTTTGCATCTACTACTGCAGGGTAATCTATGTCACCACCTCTCATATGCAGGGATGTGATCTTCAGGAATGTATTTTGTCTAACACAGTGTCCCTTTCATATAATATCACTGAACTGATCAATCAAATAACAACAGATATTTAATAAATATGCTTGTAAATCAAGCTAATAACATTCTAGACATTTTAAGGAAGATACATTTGGTGAGCAGTAGTTTCACAGTGCTCAAGTCCAGGATGTGCTCTGTATATTTATTTAAATATTTAACACTTCTAAACAGAGTAAAACCATACTGGATAAAACCATTACCTGAATTTGACCATAAAATACGCTGAATGCTACTGTATGTTTTTAGAAAAACCTTATTTGCTTTATATCTAAAACAAGTTAATGGAAGCAACTAGAAATAGGTATATAGAATTGAAATCTTCTGAGTTTTGATTCTTTACAAACCTTGTGATTGGTTGCTCTTGGTTGCTTTTAGAAGAGACAACAGCTTGACTTAGAAGCATAGGTTAGAAACAATTCAGCTCTAATGAAAAGGCAGTGATCGCTTTCAAATTTAAAAAATTCAATAGATCGCAGAAACAATTGAAACATTTGAAGCCCAGCAAACTGTGCCAATCTTTTGAGAATGATCTTACCCAAGTATGTGCTAATTTTGCAGCTGTTTCCATTAGATATTTTAGTACACATTTAAATAAACTGAGGTTTTTTTAGTCTTTAAAGTGAACATTTGCTAATGGTAAATACTTTGCAAATCTGACACAGGAAGGGGGAGGTGAGAGTTCAGGGTATAGTTGCAGTAAAAATGCAGTAAAGGCCAGCTTTTTATTTGAGGTTTTATACCTTCTCTCTTAAATATTGGAATAAATTACACATATTGTAGAGCTATGGCATATGTTGCTTTTGAAAGAAAGACATTTTCACTTATTCAGTGAATTGAAGCCTCATGTTACTCCCTGCAGACCATGTTATACCCCCTTCCAACCTCTCTGGACCAATGACTTATCCAAACCAAACATCTGCTTTCCCATTCAGTGCAATTATTCAGTGTGCTGCTGGGGGCAGATGGTTGTTAATCGGCAGATCATTAATGTGGCAGGCTACTCTCTCTTTCTAGCCTTAGAAAGGTCACAAGGTGTTAAGTTCCCTTGCTTCAGGCTGGCGAGATGTATTTCTTCTCAGTTGGATTTTTGATGTATAACTGCAATTGAATTACTTGATACAGTTGTGGAGTGGCCTTTAATTAAACCTTTTTTCCTTCAAAGAAGTACATGTTGTTTATACAGAGTAAGAATGATGCCGCCAAGAGATGGTTAGTGTCAATTACACTGTAGCTGTCAGAAAGTTTGAGTGCTGAAATCTGGAAAGTGTGAATCCTAATCAGATGGGATGATGAGCAGTGAGGATGCTCAGCTGCTACTCTAACACAGTCTCCAGCTATATGTGTCAATTTTCTGCAGAATTTAATTTAGCCCTAATGATGAAGAAATCTCTGTATTCTCACAGTCCTGTCAAGTCAAACTTTGGACAATCTAAATGAAGTAGACGAGGGCTGCAGGGAGAAGTGGCAAAGTGACATGCTGAAGAGATTTCACTTTCTTTTCCATTCATGCAGGGTATATTGAGGAAGCCTGTATAATTCCATGTCCCTCAGACTGCAAGCTCAGTGAGTGGTCCAACTGGTCTCGCTGTAGTAAATCCTGTGGGAGTGGGGTAAAGGTTCGGTCTAAGTGGCTCCGTGAAAAACCCTACAATGGTGGAAGACCCTGTCCAAAGCTAGATCATGTCAATCAGGTAATTTGATTTATATTTGCATTATTGACATAGCTTTTACTGTATCTCAGATAACCCTTTTATCTGTATTTTTTGTTCAGGTAGAAAAACAGTATAACATGAGGGGCAGATGGAAGTAGAAGGAGTATGTGTTGGTTTAGAATTCCTTACTCAGCAAAGGATCTGCCTTCATTACTTCCTCTTCTTCAAGAATTTAGCATATTTACTGAACTGTGGACTGGAGACAATAAAACATGCTTACATGCAGGTTTTGAAGACTATGTTTCTGAAGATCTCTTACCTGAAGGGATTCTCCAAGAAAGATGGAGAGAAACTTTGTACAAGGGCATGTAGTGACAGGACAAAGGGGAATGGCTTCAAAGTGAAAGAGAGAAGGTTTAGATTAGTTATTGGGAGGAAATTCTTTACTTTTAGGGTGGTGAGTCACTGGAACAGGTTGCCCAGAGAACTTGTGAATGCCCTTTCCCTGGAAGTGTTCAAGGCCAGGTTGGATGGGGTTCTGAGCAAACTGGTCCAGTGGAAGATGTCCCTGCCCATGGCAGGGGTGTTGGAACTGAATGATCCTTAGGGTCCCTTCTAACCCAAGCCATTCTATGATTCTGTGACAGTGGGTAAAATGTCTCGTTACAGTTGCTCAAACTGGAAAGATTTTTACTGTCACTCCCTGACCATCTTAGACCAGAAAAAAAGAATTACATTAAAACTCTCAAACCATCATACAGTATCATCCCAGTGTCCCTTAGTGGATTCTAGTCAAGCTGGAGCTTGGCCTTTTTGGGTACGCTTTCCCTGGCCACTGCAGTTCCAGTCACAATGCACTTCTGAAGTCAGTCTCCCAGTTGTCCCACTAACTGCATTGATATTACAGTATGGAGCAGTCTGACCGTACAGTCTGGATCCTCTTCAAGTGAAACTAAGCCAGAAAATGTGATCCAAGAGCACACTGGGTGTGCTTGGACCACTAATAAGTGCCTGGTCTTTGGGACCAAGTTTAGCACTAGCCCAAGTTAAACCCCTGAAGTTTCTTTCCTTGGAGAGTTTTAGAAAGGAAAAGCATTCCTTGTCAATTAACTTATGCTCTTCAAAGTTGATTTATATTCATATTACTGTTGAATTTAATTTAGTCTGCAGAGGCATATTAAACAGCCACATGGTCTTTTCTGTAAATATTCAAACATTCAAAAAAAATGTGCTCTCAATTTACATTTGAATAAAAATGCATGTACTTAATATTATCCTATTGACATTTTGCTAGCACAGAGTGAAATGGCTTGTTGATCTAATTTTCTACTTTAGGGGATGTAATTATTTCTAATTTAGAAAATCATAAGTGTTAAACTGCAGCTAATAAACTAAGTTGGTGATCTACTTTAACAAAATACAAACTAGAATGAGGGTTTGTTGGATTTGGGTCAGCATGTAAATATGCTTTAAATTAGGAGGAACATGTTTCAATAGGAGCAAATTATAGTCTATACAAAAGTCTTTTTCCTTCTTTAATATTCATGTAGTACATAATAGACTTGTGTTTTCCTGCATCAAAGGTGATTTTGCTGGAGGTCTGTTCGCCACTTTTATGCAACACTATTGCCCTCTGCCGGTACTTTGACTCATTTGATTTGTGGTTACGTGGTACTTACCAAATAATAATAGATAATTCAAAGTATAGTTATTGTAAAAATAAAATTGAAATATAGTACTTTCATGAGAAGGAAGCTCCACAGATAGTGCAAGGATGTTGAAGAACATAGAGGCTATATTTTTCATTTTTAAATACATTCACTGTCAACTCAGAAACATGCAGAGAAATACACAGACATTCCAATTTTGAATTAGCTATTTAAACTACATGTGAGCCACCATTCAGCTGGAAAAGTACTGAATTTTCAGAGGATTTATTTCAATCATTAAATAGAATGTGTTTTAGTTACATGTTTATGACTTACATATGTAACATGCTTATTTGCATACATATGAACCGTGGTGGATGATTGGATCTTTGGTGCCCACAAGTATGTGGACTATGATTTACAGAGGGGCTATGGTGTAAGATGACATCTAGGAATTATGAACCTGAGGAAAGATTACAACATGTTGTCTCGCCCAGGGAACAGGAGATGAGAGGGAGGATGCTGTCAGTCTGCTAGTACATACATAAAAGGCTGTTGCAAAGAAGGGGGAAGTAATCCATTTTCTATGGCCATCATGGATAGTATAAAAAGCAGTGGGCTTAACACTGCTGCAAGCAGATTTGGGTTAAGCCTTGGGAAAGCTTTCTAATATTAAGGCTAGAGAAACATTGAAATAAAATGCTGAAGACCTTGTTAAGAAGTTGTTCAATGTCTCTCAGGACTGACATGTGTGCCTGTAATTTGGGGAAGGACTGAGCACAGTCCTTCCCCAAGCTGGATGTGCCACTGAATGTCTTTCCTCCTGGGCTGTGCAAGCCAGGGTGGCTCCCAAACCACACTCAAACTAAATGAAGCTTGCTCAGTACTCACTTCATTAGGCTAAAAGACATCATAATTACAGTAATAATAGAGTCAGGTTTGTTCTAAAATCATGTCAATGGCCATCAGATGATTTCAAATGAAGAGACTAATCTGAGACAGTTAGAGAAATTAAGGACATCCATCTATTCACTGATTCCAGGCATTATTTGCCCCCTAATCAGGAGCAGGTAGCTATGTAATCCTTATACCATCCAACTGCTGTGGCCTGCAGTCATAGCTACAAAAATGCCAGTAGGGTCAGGAGAACACCATTAACGTGTGCAATGCAATATAGAGTTCTCTGGCTTTCTGGCAAGATATCCAAATTTTATGTTACTGCAAAAGCTGTTGAGTATGTGGGGTTTATGTATTTCTTCTTATGCTAACCAGGGTTAGACATATAGACATTTCCCTGAATTAAGGCTTCACTATTCTAATTTTGAAAATTCTGGAGAAGAATTCTAAAGAATAAATTTTTGATGGAGTGCAGTGCCTTCCTTAACATGTATTTTCACCACCCACTTATATGCTTTTTGTTGTTTATGTAGTTCAAAGAAGGCCCAAGACTATGCTGGTGGTCTTGTGCATGGGCTGATCAGCTGCATAGTAATATGATATATTAGACTCTACACATTTAGTGTTCAAGGCATTATAATTTCTGTGATTGGTGATATTTTGTAGCAGGTTAACTATCAAATCATCAGCCCTCTTTTTCTATGCAAACAGTGTTGCTGAAAAGAAATCAAGGACTTGTTTAAGAAAATGTCTTAGACTGTTGAGCAGTTTTAGTTGTGCTGACTTGATACATAGAATGATATGTCAAGTTAGCTGGTATAAGATAATTTTGAGGCAAAGGGCTTTAAGTACTTTATGCATAATTAAGATACTCCATGAAGGACTTAGGAACTTTGCAGAGATGAGAACTGCCTTTTTCATTAATTCCTTTGAATGTATTGCACTTAGTGCTGTCAGAAGAATTTCAGTTAATAGAGAAGTCCAGTGTCCTCCAAAAACACAGGATTTTCTCTCATCTTAGGGAAACTGGATTCCCTACTGTCTGAAGGTTTGATGGTCATTAGAGGTAAAAAGGTAAAACAGTTCTATTGTGTTCAGGACCAAGAAAGAGACTAGGTAATGTACAGTTTCTTCCCAGCACTTGTGATTTATAAACTTTTATTTTCTTCGAAGGGCAAACTTCTTGCAAAATACCTTATGACAGCAAGGGAGGTCCAAGAGGAAAAATGGGATGCCTTTTGCTTTGCAGAAGTAACAGAATACTGTTTGTAATGAAAGCTAAATTGATGCCATTTCAATATCTATGCTTCACCCTAATAATTCTATCTTTTTCTCTTTTTTTTTTTTTTCTTTTGGGTTCATGAAAATATTTTCTTCAGGCGCAGGTAAGTGTTTCTAAAATAGAGATATAACCTTAACAAGTACTTCCTGATTGTGTCCCATGCTTATGTTGTCTGTCCCTTTTTTTGTACTGTATGCTTGAGTCAGTACATGGAACACTGTAGAAATTGCTATATGAGATGCCATTTTAAATTTGTATTCAAATCTAAACATAATACTTGTGCTGGTGCACAAATATATTAGAGTGATTTTAAGCATACATAATGAATAAATAAAATGAATCAACATATATTGGTTTAATTTCTCTTGAGGTCACCTCTCCTTAGAAAGACAAAAACCCCACAACTAATAACTGGGATAATAATATAATAATAGTGGGATGGAATAGTGAAGAAGAGATGTGAAGGATAGAGGTAAAGTGCTAGCAGAGTTTTAACATTTTTCTGAGACTTATGAGCTAGCCTAGTTAAAGACTTAATGTTAGTTGTGTTAATCTTTTTGTTATAAATGGCACAGCATGGGCTTAGTGGCAGAGAAAACCAGAGAATCCATCATTAGATAGCTTCTGTCTCTTTGTTATTTCAGTAGTTTTCTATCAAGTACTTAGTCTGTATTATTACTATGGTGCCTAAATCAGCAAGTCTATATTTGTTATTCTTACCAAAAAGAGCATTAATTTTTTTTTTTTGTATGATCACTTTTGCATTTTTATCTTACTTGTGTGCACCAAAACTGACACTGAATGTGGATTCCAGGTGTATGAGGTAGTCCCCTGCCACAGTGACTGCAGCCAGTACATATGGGTTACTGAACCTTGGAGTGTCTGCAAGGTGACCAACGTGGACTTAAAAGAGAATTGTGGAGAAGGTGTTCAAACAAGGAAAGTCAGGTAAAACAACATTGCTCCTCCTTCACTTTAAGGAACCTTCACTTTCAGTTATGGCTGTATTTCCTTTGGTGTAATTCTGTGTAAAGTACAGTGTTGAGTTCAGACCCAGACTCTGGCTGATATGAATCAGAATAGATTCAGTGAGTGCAGGATGACTCAGTCAACTGGTTATGGATATAGACGTTGATTCCTAATTTAATCTATTGGTATTTAAAAGGCATCTGTGTAAACTAAGGATTAACACTAAGAATATAAAATTTTTAAAGTTGTAATAGTTCTGGATTTAAAGTTATCAGCTGAAGTATGTGCAAAATATGTCTAAACTATAGATGATTTGCATTATTCTGGCTTAGAGGTAAGCTAATGTCAAGCAAATCACCTGCCCAGGGGCTGTCAGCAAATCACTGATAGGGACTGTCTAAATTATGTGCATGTCTTTATGTGGCTGTCATCTGTAAAAACAAGGATTACTTTTGACTCTTCATCTTTTCTTGGATATTCATAGATCAATATACTTAGTTCATTTATGTGCTGACAAAATGTTAAAATGTTTCAGAATACTTGTAGAACACATATCATACAAAATCCATGGCAAATGCAGTTTATGTGCAGTTCTTTTTTCCAGGTGCATGCTAAACACTGTGGATGGTCCTTCTGACACTGTAGAGGACTATCTGTGTGATCCTGAAGAGATGCCGCTTGGTGCTAGAAAATGCACGTTGCCATGTCCTGAGGACTGTGTTATGTCTGAATGGGGATCATGGTCTCAGTGTTCTTTGGTAAGAAGTATTCTGAAGTGTCATGCTTATAGTTTTGGGAGGATACTTTTAAGGAGTATATATGATGTATTGTGCAAAGATGCTGAACTGGTTACACCTGTAAATATCTATGTATAGTCATCTTTAGGGTTGTTTATTGTTGACTGCAAATAAAGTACACCAGTATTTTCCATTAAGCTAGATTTCTCCAAAACACAGACTATAATGTCTCCAGTGGTCACCCTTCCCAGTTTGATGTGCCTTCTGTGTGGTGGAATAGCTTTAGCAGTGGCTTGTGAGTCTATTTTTCAGCCTAGCTCTGAGCCTCTCCCTAGCAGCGCAGTCACTGAACTAAAAATGTCACCATCCTGGTACAAGAGAAGTCTGTAGGTCAAGACTGAGCGTAGAAGGGTAATTTGGGTCTCCACCCTCCTTTCTTCCTGACAACAATTTCAAATAGAAATGTCAAAAAAACCCAAAACAAAAATAAAACTGTTTCAGGACCTCTGAGTATTGAGGTTCACTACATTATAGCGTTTGGAAAGTGAGCATCTCAATATCCTGTTCATGAGTGAAATAGTTCCAAAGCGCTACTACTTAATTATGCACTAGTTGGGAAAATAGAGGGGTATTACCAAGTTAAAGGATATTTCCCTTTGGGTGGTACCAAGGTGAAAGAGCAGACTAGATTCTCACCGAAATAACAAGGAAAGGGTTTCTCTTATATAGTAGCATGAACCTGTTATTTTACACTTGTGTTTTGTGAAGGTATTACTTGAAATGCTGTTGTAATGCTGCATAAAGAGGTATCCGAGTGCCAAAATATCAAAGCTGTTTCCAATCTCCCTTTCAAGCCATGCAATGGAAGTAGTGTCCGTGAAAGGTCAGCTGAATCCATGAGACAACCAGATGATGGTAAGCCTTGTCCTGCTGCCACCGAGACAGAAGCCTGCACTTTGAACAGGAACTGCTACCACTATGACTACAATGTGACAGGTATTTGTGGTGTAATGCTCTACTGACAGCCTGGGACTCACAGCTCACTCCCATTTACCTTACAGGATGGATTTTTCTGATTTCTTTTCTTACCCAGAGGCAGCTGTGTAACTTGTACTGAAAACTGATTCAGGCTATTTGATCCAGATAAAATATTAAGTGGAGGCTTTGCAGGTGGAATGGGCATGCTGCAACTCCAGAAACAGTATTGCTCATATCATTTTATGATTTACTCAAAATCCATACAGACAAAACCAAATACAAACTTTTCAGGAAGGTACCATGGCATTGACTATTTACAGTAAAAGTCACTATTTCCAAAAATGTGTAGCAGCTGGGCTCTGTGAGCCTTTGCATGTGTAAAAGCTGCTTGTGAGGGTTATTTTAAGCTATCAGAATTAGGTGGGAGACTGGATCATTATGAATTCTATCTGAAAGTCTGCAACGCTAATGAATTCCTCTTTTGCAGACTGGAGCACCTGTCAGCTCAGCGAGAAGGCTGTCTGTGGCAGTGGGATCAAAACGCGGATGCTTGATTGTGTTCGCAGTGATGGCAAATCAGTTGACCTGAAATACTGTGAAGAGGTGAGTGGGTACCTGTGAGAAAGCTCCCTTCTAATGGTGCTAATTAATACTGAGCCAACTGAGCTGTATGGCATCTTCACCAGATGTTTTGCAACACTATTCATGGATTGTTAAGTACCTCTGAAATGAACTGAGCCATCAACTGATTTTTATACCATTTCCTTTGGTTACTTGTAAGTGCCTCTGTGAACATATGCTAATTATTATGTTCTGAAGGAAATTACTTAGAAACAATAATTAATAAAGTAGAATAAAGGTAATAAATCTTAATCAGAACACTAATCATAATTCTAATTTAATACAATTTCTTCATGGAGTCTTGAACACCTGCCAGTATCAATCATTTACTCAATGTGTTGGAAAATATTTTTCATGTGCCGTTCTGCAGCTGGGCTGAATGCTAAGTTCTTGTATCCAGCTGCGTGATGCAAAAGATACCAAGATAGTGTGAAAAAATGTGCAGCATGAGTGTAATATTAAGTAGGAGCACATACGGAGAACTAAGTAGCGGGTAGGAACCCTAAAGTTTTGAAAGAGCCATTTTGCAAATATTCAAACTAACCTTCAATTCGACAGCACTGTTTTCCTGACGTTTTGTGTGTCGGTCTTAATGTTTTCAATTCATGGAAGTAGTATTATGAAATAAAACATGAAGACAATGCAAGTACTCTGTTACGGGCAATCCTGCATGCATTTCTGATGGAAAGTAACTGCACTTGTTTCAGCTGGCATTCCCCCACCACCATGACATCAGAAATGAAATCACTTGCAATGCGGGACAAAGGTGGAATGGCCTTCACAGCAGCTTTGGTGCCAACAGCTTTTCTGTGGGACCCTTCTGGCTACTAGTTGGTCTTCAGGATGTGCTCATAGAAAAATATCTCATCAGAAGTGGAGGGAGTCAGGAGACTCACCATTTACTTTAGACTGTAGTTTTGTAATGCTATATCTGACTTACTTAAACTTGTCCAGTCTCCTCTGACATCCTGGATTCCTGAATTTATAAGTTCTTAGCAAAGGCAGAGAGTTTCAACTGAAACTTACACCCTACTTCTGACCCATGTTCCTCCTTCACACATAGTTCTGGGGTTTATAATCAAATCTAATAATTTCATAGAATCATAAAATGGTTCGGGTTGGAAGGGACCTTAAAGATCATCACCTTAAAGATCAAACCCCCTTCCAGGGGCAGGGTCATCTTTCATTAGAACAGGTTGCTCAAAGCCCCACCCAACCTGGCTTTGAACACTTCCAGGGATGGGACATCCACAAAAATTATGTCTCAAGAAAATCTCAGGATCTGACTACCTACCAACAAGTTTCTGTGAAGTTAAAAAAGCAATGCATTAAGGTATTCTGTTATTGTTTTAATGTGTTGAAAGAAAGAAAAATATGTCACTTCTGTCATTTCTAAGAGACTGCAATATTGATTAATTAATACCAAGACATGATATAAAATATCCACCCATATAAATATTTCAATAGAAAAAAATTATTTTTTCAATTTTATGGGAAAATGTATTTCTTCTACAATAAAGCCAAGAAACTATTCCTGTTGTTAACCGATAATTTAAAACAACATTTAGAACTGATTACATTTTACACTGAAATCTCATTTCAGAAAACCTCTGGAGCTTTCCTGCATTTAAGAAATGAAAGTTTATTACTCAGAGAAATAATTAGGGGAAGAATATAATATCTCAAAAGCTACTTGCTGTAAATGACTGACCAACAGACATCACAGGAGTGGGGTCCTGGATTTATCAACAGCCACTGTGATACATTTTTAATTTTCCCTTTTTATTTGCTAGACCACATAGAGATACATCTTCTGGTAGAAAGCTCTGATCCACTCCCTAGTCACACTGTTAAGACTATTTGTTGAATTATGGATGTGTAAGCAGTGGTACAACAAGGTCAAAGGCAGATCCAATAACTGAGGAGTAAAACCTGTTAACCTGATTAACAGGAAATCCAAGCTGTTCAGATCTTAACAGACCCTTCACTCTAAAGATGTGAAAGCAACTCTGTGACCTTCCAGGTCATGAGAGGAGAGTATTCAAGAAATTATCAAAATGTGAATAAGTACTATACACTTCTTGCTAATGATCCTTCAGGGTGGGGGTTTCTGCTGTGCTTTTGCATTACAAGGGCAGTGCAGAAAGATTCTTCACAGAAAGTAAAGTTCAAAATGAGGTGCGAGTCGTTGGAAAAATTGATGAATAGGCGAAATATGAAGTAATTTTGTAGTAACAGCAAATGAATTTTCTCTGGGGTATCATAAAACTTTATACTAGATGTATGAATAAAGCTTTGCTTAATTTATGTGTAGGTATATTTACTGAATTATGTTTCTTATTATCATATGCAAAGAAGAGAGATCATAATAGATAAACGTACACTGATCCCTAAGAAATTAAGACAAATGATTGCAATATCTGAGTTTATATATAGTAGATGTTTCAAGAAACTAATAGAAGCCATATATAAAAACCCCTTCATGCTGAATTTTGTCTATCACCATCTCCAGGTATGAACATCAGCATAGTTAAATACTAACATTCCATCTGAGCCCCTTTGTTCTGGTTTCCTTATGTGTTCATATGATCTTGTGTTTGTTTGAGTCAATCAGCTAAAGAAGGTAGCCAGTCATCCTGATTACTGCCAGGATAAATCAATTTCTAGAGCTTATTTCCAAGTCCTGGTTATGTTAACGTAGTTCTCTGCAAACTCTCAAGGCACAGTAATACTAACTCTGCAAAATTAGCACGAGATCTTGACTTTTCTTTCTTTCTCCGAATATTTGAAAACCAAATCACCTAAAGCAAGCTGTTCCTGGTCATATTCCTATTTATAGACTTATTTTCATTCATTTACCTTTAATTAAAGATCAGAGAAGCCTAGAAACCAGAAGTTGTTACTGCATTAAAAAGCAAACTTTTCTGGTTTATTGGTGAATAGTCTGCTTGTCAGATTACATGATTAACCTCCAGCAGCAGAGTTTAATCTTTGGTGCCAAACATTCCTATAAACAAATACAGATACTTTTGTGGATCACAGGATTTAAAGAGCATGCTGATCTGGCAGCCTGCTGGCCCTGGCATGTGTGACCAGGAGCATAGAGTGCACAGGGGCAGGTTTCAGTACTTGCCATTGTTGAGTCAGAAACCAAAACTCATCCAGAACAGAAGCTTTAGGGTAAGGGAGCTACTGAACACTTTTTCAAATATTTTCTAAGCTCTTCGAGTTGAATTGTGGTTCATCAGTTGAAGGAGAAGAGGGACAAGAAAAGAATATGTGATTACTATCAAATTGCAGCCTGTCAGTTGTTCCCCAGATCTATTTAAGCAGTACTTCAGTATCTAAGACATGCAAATAGAAGGTCACTGTGGGTAATCTGGCCTTCAGCTTTCTCCTCTTCACTGTTAATATCTCTCTTGGGCTTTTCCCTCTTAAGCTGCCAAAGTCCAACTGAGAAGACCAGTCATGAAAGAGAGCGGTCATGTTTCTATAATTGGCAGGAATCAATCCAACAGGCTTTAAAGCCCTTGCTCAGAAGATTTGACCCAAATATGGACTTCAAAGAGGGTTCTCTAGCTTCCTAATCATCCAAATTCCAGATTATCCAAAGGTTTCAGGTGTTGTCTGTGTGTGATAGCTGTATAAGCAAGGCTATACTGAAGCACTGAGAAAAGCCAAGAACTCATTCTTTGATGTATAAAAGAGAACAGAGGTCTAAAACCTCATTTGTCTCCATAAATGGTACTGCAAATGCAAATTTAAAACTTGGTGAGTCTATTAGGAGGAGACATTTTCAGTACTTGAGGTAGTTTATTTATAGAGGACATGTTAATATTATGCCTAATTATTGCTCTATGCTTGTGTTTAGTAGGAAATAGTGGATTTATTTCCTTTTTAAAGTCTAACTGCTGGTTTTATGTCATTAACCTTTCCAGTCATTAAAATTAATAGATTTTGAAATGTCTAGTTTGCTTTTCTTTTTTTAACTATGTGGGGATTTTTTCTAGTTAAAGGTATTCACGACTGCCTAGGATTCTGAAAGGCCTCAATGATGATCAAGATCTGCTGGTGAGGTCCAGTGAAGAGGACAGTCTTTGTGCTGCAAAGCTTTAGATTGTTTATATTGGCAGGATTGATTTTCTTTCATATTTTATATCATACACCCTATAACTGACCTATCCTTTTAATTCATCCTGAAGCTGTGCAGGATGCAGGCATTATTATTGTAATGCTAATATTTTTGCTATTGGCCATGTTTCATCTTGCATTGTATATTTTCATGTGTTAGTGAGAATATCTCTTTCCTTCCATGGCTGGGGAATATCTGGAGCATGGGAATTTATAAGAACGTAGAAATGGCTGTGCAGGATCAGACCATAGGACCATGTAGCCATTGTGCCATGTCCCAAGCATGATCATAAAACTCTTCCTTCCCTGGGGCAGGTGTTCCAGCATTTGTTAGTGTTAGACTGAATCATTCCTGGGGAAGAACTGAGTACAGAATATATTTTTGGGGGAACATGAGTCTGATTATTTTCTCTGTCCCCTTCTCTCATACTCCTCCAGCACTTGGAGCTTTTACTTCACAGGTGTTAGAGGATCCTTGTTTTCGCAAAGCTTTTCAGAAAAATATGCAAAGCTGTATTTTTTTTAGAACAAATCATTGTCGTTGTCATGTCAATATTTTTGCATGGATAACATAATGAATAGGATAGGATAGGACAGAATTGGATCAAATAGAATAGAACAGAACAGAAAAGAACAGAATAGAATAGAATAATCATATACTTATACAGCACATTTGGAAGAAAACAGGAGAGGCATAAGCAGATGTCTGAGTAAGAAGCACAGACATACGTGAGTTTCCATCTACGCCTTTCGCAGCCTCCACCTGTTTTCAGCTCTTGGACTGCATTTGCCTAGTGGGGCTTCTGTCTGTTTAAACCTTCAGATTTCTCTTCCATTAACTTTTCAATTTCTGTTGAGCTCCTGTAAACTTTTAGCTTCTGCAACATCGTCTGACTATCCACTACATGTTCATCCTTCTCCTTCTGCTGGTTTTGAACTTGGCTTCTCATATCACTTCAGTTATTAATAGCTTTTCGGTACTTTTACATTCCTCTTTCAAAATACTTCATAAATTATTTTGGCCTTTACCTATTTTAAAAAGTAATACTGTAGAGCTGAAACCCTCCTTTTATAGGCTCTAGTTTAGAAAATGATTGATGAAAATAGAATTTAAGTATATATATAAACATCAACATATGCATTAGGACTGTCTTGAACTGAGAATTTTGAATGTCACAATTACTTTATTTTTTTCACCTTGCATTGATGATACAGGCCTGGAGTTATGTGCTGACCGTTTAACATTTTCTTTCAGCTTGGTTTGGAAAAGACGTGGCAAATGAATATGTCCTGTGTGGTGGAATGCCCTGTGAACTGTCAGCTCTCTGACTGGTCCACTTGGTCTGAGTGCTCTCAAACATGTGGCCTTACAGGTCAGTGCATAATTTTGGCATATTTTAAAGACTGAGCTCTTTTTTTTTCTTTAATAAAAACAATAATAATACCTCTCTTTGCAGAACTATAAAATTTAGCTAGCGAGGGAGAGTGACAGGGATCTAAATCAGACTTATTCATGAAAATAATATGCTTGAGTGAGATTGTGCTCACTGAAAATAATGAGAATTTGGTCCAAATAGTTTCTGACTCTGGGAAAAAATGTGAGATATGTTGAATGATATATTGAGACAAAATAAACATTGATTTGAATATTTATTTTTCAGCTGATGGGGAAAGGAAGAGGAGGGAGGGATTTTCTCTTATGTTTCATAATTAGTGGTGAGTTTAGAACAACTAAAATTGTTACAAAAACAAGTTGGAACTAACTGGTCTTTTTCAATAAGTAATAGCCATGTAATAAATCTAATGACCACAAATCTTAACTGTTTTTGTACACCCATGCAAATATCCATATAGTTGAGGAAGAATATTGTATGTAAGAACTCTGCTCTTTGCTGTTCCTGGGAGTTTTTCCTCCGGTACTTTTCAATTAAATCGTTTTTTCTCCTGTGACATGTCAGTTGGAGCAGCTGTGAATTCAAGAATGATGAGGCTCTGCTTGGCAAACATCTTTCTAGCTGTCTGCAGTGAACACAGCTGTCTGGGAGATTGATACAGTTCTGCTTATGCACGGTGACTTGTGTAGCTTGCTCTCAGCAAAAGATTCCTGTCATTATCATTAGAGTACTCAATTCCAAATGCATGAGATTGAAATGCGGAATTAAAGATTAATTCTTTTGGGCAGCCAACATCAGGTGTTATATAGGTAAATCCGTGTAATGCCTTAGTTTATTATAAGCCTCAGTATACAAATTTGAATATATACATATTTTTTCAGACTTGGCTCTTATATTTATATAAGGGCTCTTATATCTATCTATCTAGCTAGCTAGCTAGCTATATATAAATATGACAGCTGTGTTGATTTTGTGGAAACCTTTTTGAAGTGAGAACTCCAGAGCAGCCATTTGACCACTTCTGACACAGAAGGAAATTTTTGGTTGACCTCTTTACATGGTTTACATGACCTCTCTGTAATGAAGCATAAGGGTCTAATGTCCACTGCAAAATGAAAGAAGAGTTGCTAAAAGGATAAAAATGTCTTCCTCTTTCAGTTTATATAAGTATTGGAACAGAAGCTGTATCTCAGTGAAGCTGGGTAGCATACTACTCATGGTGGAAGAGCAGATTAATCTCGGATAAGCCTATTGTATTTTAATTTTCTTTGGGCCTGAGTGAAGAATCCTCCATCTCCTTCAAGATCTGCCTGTAATGTTACCCAGACAGACAGTGACAGAATTGTGACAAGTTCTTGTTTTCTGGAATCAAACAATTATGGGACACCTGTTTCTGTGTTAACTCAGGGAAGAACAGAACAGCAAACAGTTTGCTCTTCTACCAGCAAACGCCAGAGGAGGAGCAGCAATCTCCACTGAAATGCCACACACATATTGTCACATTCATAAAGAATATTTTTTCTCAGATTTCTGAACTAGGAAATTACTGCTTTTGTTTGCTGATACAGGAGTAATCCTAATCAGACATCCTCCTGCACTTCTTGCAATACAACCAAATGGCAGAATATAAAGTGTCTGACTTGGAAAATACAAATCCACATAACAGGAGCCAACAGATCTGCTTTACAATCCAATTTATCAAATCTGGAAAATACTTTATTCAAATACAACACTTTTCAGCAAAATAGTACCATCTTGAGGAATAAATCAGTCTAACCACTTTGTTGTTAGTTACACTGCTGTTTCTTGTTACAGGAAAAATGATCAGAAGAAGGACCATAAATCAGCCATTTCAGGGTGATGGGAGGCCTTGTCCTTCTCAGATGGAGCAATTCAAACCCTGCCCAGTAAAACCTTGTTATCGATGGCAATACAGTCAATGGTCTGCATGCAAAGTAGAGGTAAAAGCCATATGGGACTTTGATGTTACAGAGCTTGTGCATCCAGGCATCTTTGTGATATGCCCAGATACCTCCTTCACAACACTATAAACAATTTGCTTCCACCTCTCTTATACAAATCCTTCTATTGTAAGAGAATATCAGCAGAAATATATTTACATACCTGAAGATATCTTGACTGGAGATGCTGCCATGGTTGCAATTTAAAGGCATAATTAGCTCCATACTTTAAGAAACAAGTGGCAGTGACTAGAAATTTTGGGTTGGGTTTTTTTCATTTGTTTGATTCAGAAATAGTGAACAATGTCTTCTTTTTTTGTCTTCTTTTTCTCCTTACTGGAATGAATAAGTAGTTAAGCAAAAATAATAGGAGACGGAGTGACATGTCACTCAGATCTAGTCTTTCAACACTTTCTTCTGTCCAGTATCAATCAATATATGTTCTCCTTCTGTAGGATGCTCAGTGTGGAGAGGGAACACGAGTGAGGAACATTTCCTGTGTGGTTTACGATGGATCCATTGAAGATGTTGGCAAAGTAGTAGATGAGGAATTCTGTGGAGAAATAGAGCCTATTATAGATGGTGATAAGAAGATAATACTTGAGGAAACCTGCACTTTCCCTTGTCCAGGTAACAAAGCTGTTAAAGTCAATGTTGCGTTTCAAGATTGGTTGGGTGTCATTACAGTTATTAGTATCTAGCATTAGCCACAGGCAATTAAATCTTTTTCATGTGCTTTACTGATTGGATTCATCCATCAAATGACCAACAGAGTTACTTTCTAGGAGTGGCTTCATGACAATAAATCAATTATAAAAAATACCAGCTTTTAAATTCATTAAAGACGTGTCTCTGTCACAGATTGTACCTATGATAAATACATTTTTCACAAAATCTTTTGAAATAAAACCTATGTTTAACTCCACAAGAAAGAATGTTGTTTTACAGCTAAATATTTGTTTTACATGCATAGGTTACCTAACAACTGCATTATCCTTTTACCAGTGGCTAAAAACTTGATGCCTTTTATGGGTGTCTAAGGAAGCTAAGATAAGGCATCTAATCTTTTTCTTTAAAAGGTCTATTCCAAATGAAATTAATGTTTTGATCTCTGAGAAAACATGAGTGTCTCTAACTGTTTTAACTCTCTGGGTGTGACATGCACTATCACTGCCTTTGTGAACTGAATCCAAAGGAGCTGTTATAAATGATCAGGTCCATGATGCTCATACTGAGAAGGATTAAGAGCATACAACAGCTGTTTAACTTCCAGTAAACCTCTCCGGTTCATTCCAAACACTTACTTCTAGAATTTGAAGTTTATTGCAGTTGTTCAGTAGTCATTAATGATGTATCTTCAGAAGAAGTTATTAACTCCTTCAGTTCTAATGTAGCTATCATTTCATACCAGCACTCTATTTTCATTTGCTTGAAACTCTCCTCTCTCTCAGAATTTTTTTTCAGTTCATTTCAGATTGGACTGAAGGTAAAGTTGTCTTAATAAATAGAAATTAATAAAAAATGGAGAGATTTCCATAACTGCTTTGCGGATAGCATACCAATTGCATAATTTTCACATATTTTTATATAAAAATTAAATAACTCTTAAATAAAAATTGGAAGAATAAAAAGCTTGTGTTTATGTTTTCATATTAGTCAAATTTATAAAAAAAATATAGCTGCTTACTGATTGCTTTTAAAATTTTGCTGAGCAGGGACCTGTTCTTCAACAATCTCACATTTAGCCAGCAAGAATAACTGCCCTGTGGGGACGTGCTAATGATACGCTCCAACTAATGTTTCCAAAAATCACTACTTGTTTTCCTATTATGTATACATCAGTTCGTCAATTATTCATTTTTTGCATGCTTTCCTAAGGTTGGCAAATAAAATTCCTTCATTAATCAGGCATCCGGTCAACACAGTACTGATTATAACTGTCATCAGTATAATGCAAGGTAGCATGAATTTTTAATAGCTTTCTCACTGAAATAATGAGAACTAAGAGCTTTATTTATGAGTCTGTGCACAGTCTAGTCCCATTTTTGACTGCAGTTTTACCAAAATGGTTTCTTTGTGTTGTGCCTCAGATCTTCCTTAAATGTTCTTTAGCTGATCATGCTAATTAGTGTCATTAGTATAATTTTATTTTTCAGTTTTACAGTATAATATTCTACAGATCTATTATCCTAACATGAAATAGAAAAAGCAGACATTTTAATCATGTTCCCATTTCCCTTTCTTGCAAAGAATGTTCCAGAAGTTGCTTCTATGTCTGTTTAGAGAAAATCTGCATGAGGATAAGCAATAATTAATCTTTTTAACAGTAGACAATGTTTTCTAAGATCAAAGATGACTTAGAGAAAAGAAATGTAAATTTAGTATCAGGTATACAGAACATAATGTCTTAAAATTTACAAAAATCCAGACATTGGGTGAAGCATTGCAAAAGAATTCACAATGAGAGTGATCTTAAAGAAATGCTACAGGAAACTATACTGCTTTAGAACAAATAGGCCCTTGTATAATCTTTTTATACTATTTTCTATGACACAGATATTCAGATAGTATCAAAATATTATCTTCTCTTAATTAGGAGTCAAGTTTAAAAATAGGAATGAAAGGAACTAAAAAGAAGGAAAATTATGAAACTGTACTTGGACTTTTTTTAAGACATAGTCATTGCAAAAAACTCTTCACATGCAATGATCATTCATCTTATAAAATTGCTCTTTGACAGGGGACTGTTACTTGAGAGAGTGGTCAGAATGGAGCCTTTGCCAGCTAACCTGTGTTAATGGTGAGGATCTTGGCTTTGGAGGAATACAAGTCCGATCTCGAGCAGTGATCATTCAGGAATTAGAGAATCAACATCTCTGTCCCGAACAGGCTTTGGAAACAAGACCATGCAATGGTAAGCACCAAAATATATGTAAGGCTGGTTCCTGTAAGAAAAACACTCCAGAACAACTGTAATTTTGTTTTCTTTCTGTTCATGATATCAAATTTAGGCAAATGTGAATTTGATAGACAGAAATGCACTTAAATTGTTGTCTTCCAGGTATCAACTGTAAACAGAAAAACTTTCAAGTGATAACTATCATATGTTACCACTTCAGAATTATCCTTTTCAATAATGATATTTCTTTTTATATGGGAAAAACAGTTTCCTTATTGGCTTAATTACATTAATAAAAAGAAAGCTCTGAGTTTTGATGCATAACCAGATTTAGATTCCTCTCTACCCTTTCAATTGTTAATTGCATGACAATGTCATTAAAAGGTCTCAGCTGTGCTTTCCACTGGTAGTAGACAAAATATCTAGGAAAAGCAGCTTCCTGTACAGACATTTCTTGTCATTCAGAGGCCAGATCAAGCAAAAAGGAATTTTATATTTATAATAGAGAGCTAAGGTGCAGAAGGACTTCATGATTCATCCCAGATCATATGAGATGTGCACAGAAGAGCTGAGATATGAAGCCAGAGGCAGCCCTGGCCATTTCACAAAGCACTGGAGCACTGACTGAAGCTCAGTGTTACCAGGAAAGGAACCTGACTCCTAAATGAGTTTTGCACAACAGATGGTCCACGGCCATTCTGAGGTTATTGGGAACATTTCTTTTGCCTGTTAACTACATTAGGATTGCTCATAATCGTGGTTAGTGTCCAGGACACATCTGGTCTATTTTCTGTATGTCCAGTAAGTGCAAAGGACGCTGGGTGCTTCATGTGTGCAGTGCACCCTTCTAAGTTGCTGGATGAAGGGGAAAGGGGCCTACTTGGCTGTACAAGCCATTAATCATAATGAGTGTGGCCACATAATGAGTATGGTCTGCTGATGAGTGTGGCTGCTGCCAGTGGTAGCCTAAAATCTTGTCATCAAATTTCTTGAACTGCAAATGTTCTCTGTGTAGATGGCCAGTGCTATGAGTACAAGTGGATGGCTAGCCCATGGAAGGGATCTTCTCGGACCGTGTGGTGCCAAAGGTCAGATGGTTTAAACGTCACAGGTAACTACTCTTTTTGTCTACACAAAGTAAGCCTGGAAAACAGATGCATAAGGTGTTTTCCAAAAAAAATTGAAAAAAAAAAAAAAAGGATCTGCTAAAACCACTTCCTGATGTATAAACAAAAATCATCATCTTTTTGCATATTAAATGTGTGGTTTCTTTTCCAGAATTATGCAACATGTAATGCTAAAAATAAATATAAATAGTATCTTCTGCAGTAGACCTGAAATGTTTTACATTGCATATGGTTGGGGTTTTTTTATTATGGGCATCTTTGCACTTCTAAATTTAGAGTTTAAAATTTCAAGCCCTACAACAAATAGAACTTTTATTTATTAAAGGTCATTTCAATGCCTATACAAAGTTGCAAAGCTTGATAATATCATCCATATATTATACATCTCCTTAAAATTACAAAATATAACATTTTAATAAATGTGCTAATAAAAGTTTATTTCTTTACTTCAAGACCATAAATCTGTATCAGGATACTTCAGTGGACAGCTATGGGATAGCTGTGCAAACCAAAAGCACAAAAAACCATTAATTAAGAACGTCTGAGATCTCAGAAGAAAATCTTCATATGTATCTATTTATACAGATTTATTTATTAGAAATAGGAATTAATTTAAGCTAAGAGTTATGCATTTATTTAAGTAATTTTTGTATCAGCCCAAGTGATAGTAAAAGAATCCCAGAGATTATAAACACATCCTCAAAGCCAGCCACTGTCAGGTCAGTCACACGAGGGGAGCTGTTATTCATGTACTGCCAACACAATACTTCTTGATGATGGAGTCCTCCACTACTGTCTGTTGTAACAGTAGATATAAAATATCTGTATTATTTTTACAAGGTGTTGAAATAATAGCTCAAATTCTCTTGCAAATCTTGTGCTGTAAGACTATTAAAATGTTCACAACAAATGCAACAGGGCATTATTTATGCACCCTGATTGCTTCCTGCTTAGCTAAGATGTTTCTATGGTAAGTAAAACTCTAAGTAAGAATTCTTATTGAGATTAATATAGGATATTATCTATGAAAGGTCCTATAGGATTTGAAATAAATAGCATTTTGGAGATTATGGGTCTGAGATGTTAAAATCAGAATGTATTCATAAATCACAGTCAGTTACATGCAAATAATAATTTGTTCTGATGTGACTGAATACAGCCATGTGATAAATTCTAGGAAAGACATGTATGACTATGTGTTGTTGGCAGATTTTTCATAATGGGACCTCCAGGGCAGATAAACCTCAGACCTATTTAGTATCTCTCTTTTTTTCAAAGTTTGTTTTTATGTGGCTTTAAAGCTGTGGTAACTTTCTGATTTGAAATGAAGACTAGTGGAAGATTCCAGAACATGCAATCACCAGTCTCCATGCAATGCGAAACTATATTTTTCATATGTTTCTGATAAATGCAAAACTATATTTTTCATAGGTTTTATGATAGTTTTCAAACACAGCACTTAAGTATAATATTCTCTGAGAACTTCTCTACATTAAATATACAGTAGTGAACTAGATTTTAATTTAAATTTGTACATTTTTTAAAGTGTTTTGTATAAACTACAGTATTTAAGAGCTCAAACCAATAGATGCACATACATTAATGATTTAAATTGAGATTACCTATTTTGATCCAGAATCAACCCATATCTCTGATTACTGTGTCTTATCTGCCTTATTCCTGCACATTTGGCTCTAACAGATTGTATTTTAATTCAGACATTATCAAATATTGTGAGTTCTGTTGGTATTTTAAGGTCTTTATCTATTTACTTACTTGCATAATATCATTGTGCTGAATAGTTCTTTTTTACTTGAAGGTGTTATTTTCCACGGGCGATGAGGCAACTCTTTCCTTCTGCAGCTTCCTTGGATGACTGATATTTTATTACATAGATTCCCACAGGCATGTGATTTGTATGCTAGGATGTATGATTTTCTTTTCTGGGGGTGGGGAAAACTTCTGACAACCAGCAGGGTTTTCTTTGTTCTTCATCAGCCATGCTGTTAACACCCGGATCTACATAACCAACTCTAACTGCATCTGCTATGGTTGTGACCAACCTCAGCTATCAGGATTTCATCATCATATCACACCAGTACAAAAATGTTATTAATTTGGGAGATGCAAGATCAGGTGTCCTGTAGCAGTATAAATTTTAAACAATATAATGCATATCCCTCTTCTATAAGCTAAAAGGAAACACAGGTAAATTCAAACTTATTCTAAATGTATTTATTTAAAGTCATTCTGGCTGAAATGATAGTGAAAGCCTGATGGTGTGTATTGGTCCATAACAGTAACTGCACTATATATAAAGCTGTAGAAAAGAAAACTAGGTCTGTATAAAAAGAGAAAATACTGAAACCCACAATATCATCAGTATTGTAACATTCAGTACATGCTTTACTGATAATACTGCTTCCCTTTAATAAAATCTTAGACTAACATGAAGCCTCGCTTCATAAAGGCAAAGCTATAGCATGTGTAAAAGTGACTGAGTAGCAGCAGAAAATAGGTGTCCTTTCATAAACAAGATGAGTAACTTGTTTTCAGTTTAACAGGAAAAGATATAAATAAAAAATATGCTTTTATTTCTATTGTGGCCACACTTTTAATATGTAAGTCATAAGGAGGGCCCTAGAGAATGAAATCTGTTCCCTTGAGTACAACAAAGCATTTAAATTGCTTTTCTGAGCAATCCACCAAAGGAACAAAGAGGAAAACAAATGTCTCCATTGCCAAATATTAGTTCTCTAAAATGCACATGAAATAAAATACATTTTCTGTATCCTTACTCTACACATAAGAAAATACTTGATTCCAATTATCTTTCACCTTGGAATGAAAGAAGGACTCTTACATTCAAATTAGCAATAAGATTGTCATCCATGATATACTGCAGCAAGTAATGACATCAGTAATTTCATCAGTGGTGAGGTATTACCATGTCAAAATATGATTTTCTGTCCTACAGGGGGCTGTTTAGTGATGCGCCAACCAGATGCTGACAGGTCATGTAACCCACCGTGCAGCCAACCCCACGCTTACTGCAGTGAGGTATGTGCTACTGCATTGGAGCATAGAACACCCCCAAAAGGGCTTCCCACACATCTCTTGATTGCAAAGATTATGCCAACAAAAAGTATTTTCAGAGATTTTACTAGTCATTAATTTGTTAAAATCAGCCTCACACCATTTTCTACCTTTCAATTAAATGTTAAGTAATCTCTGTTGGTATGACATGAACTTGCATAAAAATATATGAAGAGGTTCTCTAAAAGCCAGCACTGATCAAAACAGTCTTCTCTTCCAGTCATCCATGTTGTTATGCTCTATAGCTCACAGAAAACCTTGTTTTTCTGCTACACAGTGTAAAACACTTGTTCCCTACAGACTAGAACGTGCAGTTGTGAAGACGGATACACTGAAGTTATGTCCTCTGATGGCACACTCGAGCAGTGCACTCTCATCCCAGTGGTGGTGATCCCCACCATGGAGGACAAAAAGGGAGATGTGAAAACCAGTCGAGCTGTGAACCCTACCCAGCCCTCCAGTAACCAGTCAGGACGAGGAAGGACCTGGTTTCTACAGCCTTTTGGGCCAGGTGAAGTCATACAATGAGCAGTTCTTAGTGCTAAGTACTGCTGCAGGGTCTGGCATTTACATTTTTGTGATGCCAAGGAAGAAAAGAAAAACCCTTAAGTGTTCATTTAAGAAGGCAGGCATCTGCTCTGACTGAAAACAAAGGAAGAGACATAAGTAAACCTCTAGCCATCTCACTATTCCATCAATTCAATGAAATCTTATATTGCAGGAGATTTCCTTTTAATCCGTTCTACCTGTTAAAATTCACAGAAGCTATTTGAAATGTGACTTTAGAAAGGAGTTTGCTGCAAAGGTACAAGCCAGTATATTAAATTATGGTGTCCCAACCAATAATTCTGTTGACAGAAGAATGAAAAGATAGCACTGAAGACTGCAAAGAGTAAAGGCTGCTTAAAATTTGCAGCCACAGCATAAATTGTAGGAAAATAATCAGTATAGGTATGCTAATGCTTTTCTGCCATATCCATATTTAAACTAATTCATGTTAGTCAAAATTTAACCATATTATTGATACTTTAGCATAGACATGCTCTAAGACTCTACAAGCGGTATTTGGTTTATGGTGGACCATGTTCTTTAGATCTGAGCAAGGACTTATGTGCAAGAGTGGCATGAAATATAAGAGAGTTATTTCATAAAATATACTTTATAAATTCCATCATGTAATTAGATGTCAGTAAATATTTTCTAGTGCTGTTAAGTATTTAGATAAATAAAACTTTAATTAAAAAAATACTTTCACATAAAGAGATATGTTACTTGTTCAAAATGTTATTAATATGGAAGAGAGCAATTGGTTATCATGCTAAGTGTCTCTTAAATCATATAGAGCTCAACATTCTAACACACTTGTGTATTAGGGTGTTGTTTTGTGGAGGTTTTTAGTCTCAGAATTGAAAGCACCATCTTTGCATGCATAATCCATAAAATGTTGTGAGTTGAGATTTTTAACAATATTTCTAATGGGCAGATTAAATAATATTTGGGTTAGAAATTAGAAATACTTATGTTAGATTCCATTAGTCCTACTAGTATTTACAATTATTTGTACTGTGATACTATATTTGATACCTGCAATAAAATGATCTTTACTCCAAGTACTTTAATCAACAATAAAAAATAGAAAATTAAACTTTCCTGGTCCTCTTTTAAAAAACAGCATCTTACCAAATATATTATCATTTACTCATTTTAGCTAACTCCTCCTGAAAATGCCAGAGGGTGTGTTGTAGTAGCCAGAGTGACAACAATAAGCAAATATCAGACAGTCACCTTCAACTGTTTAGGAAAGTGGATGCCCATGTGAGCTCAGACATGGTTTTGGAGCAAGGTACAGTGGAGAGACTTCATGAAAACTCACCAATTTTCTGTAGTTAGGAAGGAGACATAGCTCAATTCAGATACTCCCAAACATACTCAATAGAACTAATACTTTATGCAGTGAAGTTATGAGCAAGTGTGAAAGAAAGTGAACATTTTGCACATCAGGTGGGATTTAGGCTTGATTGTTTTAATTTCAGGATTGGGTATTTAATCGAAAGGTTTTGATTTACTCTGGCATGATTATTCCCAGATTTGAAATAGTTCTTTAATTTTCTTCCACAAAGTATATTGCAGTTCCAGAAAGGAAGATATTGAAACTATCCTCTTCAGTTGTCTGGGCTGAGGTATTACCACAAACAGATGAGTCTGAGATGCCAATTCTCTTGTATACTTAGAAATAATCTGTCCAGAGGGAATTCAGAAAGCCTGAGCTAGATGTCAGTAGTTGCGTAATAGGAACGACCTCATTAACAGAGTTCCTTGCTTTGAGAAAAATGAATAAATCCATACACAAGGTATTCCCAGTCTTTTTTACAAGGAGATGTTACTATTTTAAAACAAGCCAACGTGAAAAAAACCTAAATCCCTTATATTTACCAATGGAAATAAGCCAAGGAAAAAAGAAACTAACCTATTTAGCAGTACCAAAGTCTGAGTTCTTCTCATTGATGTTATCATATTGTAGGGTATGTCAGGTCAAGTCTACTGTTCAATTAGTCTTTAATGGATCAGTTATTTCAGTTATGTTAGTTATTATCAGTTGTAATGTTTCATTAGGTTGATTAAGGTAATGAAGGTAAAATGTTTTGATATTGATTAGTCTTGAACAACTTGTCCACATGACTGCAAGACTTTGTATTGCTAGACACCAGAAAGCTTAACCGCACAGCAATAGAGAGCACTACTGTGTCAGTGAGCAACATCAGGCTAATTTCTGTTATTGTTACATTGTGGAACTATAAACTGCATTGATGATGTCTTTTTGTTCTACAGAGACTAACAAAATGCAATAAGTGTTTGGTCAGAAAAATTTTAACTATGTTTAATTATATTGAAAATATACATAACTTCATGAAATAAAACTGTTTCAATTTGTAAATGAAATGATTCAGTTTTATAATGATTTTTTTTTATTGTCAAGGAGATGAAAAAAGGCTAGCTAACCTCCTGGTAAACAATGTTTTCAAAAAGCCATTTAGAAATTTGAAAAATGAGCTGGATAAAAGTAGTAAGTCAAAAAGCATGCACTCACCTTTAGTTGTGACATGCTCATTTGGAGGCAAAGTGAAACCCCACAGACAAAGTCACATCATTTTTCCTGGTAGATGTGGATGCATCTGAGGCAAGAAGGAGAGTGGTATGTATACCTCAGCCTGCAGGGACGTCATGTCCAAAATACAAACTGCACAGGTTGCACATAAATACAGTTCTTATTAACAACAGGTAGTTGTTCTATTTATGAGTATGGCTTTTTTGGTGTATTTTTATTCTGTGAGGAAAAGTTGTTTTATAACAACAAAACTTGCATTTGGTAGGGAAAGAAATTTAAAACATACTACTTTATGCAGTAGTGAAAGTTGTGTATGTGCAGTTAAGGTATGGATGAGGTATAGCATGCTAAAGGTATTTCAAACATTAAAGTAAATAGGAACAAGAGTAAATATAACAAGCAGACTGATTTACCAGAGCTAGAATAGAAAGTGATGCTATGTGAGTCCCGGGCTGATGCACTGCCCTGTGATCACACTGAGGGATCGCTCACTACCAGAGGGCCCCAAAGCTCAGTTTCTGGGTGTCTCACCTGCTGCCTCTGCTCCAGATCTCAGCTCCATTTGAATTATCCTGACTTCAACTGAAACGCAGAGCACAGAGAAGTCATTGCTCAGTTATTTAACAGTATTTACTCTGATTAAACTGTAATTGCTAGTGAAGACATTTATTTTGGATTATTAAAGTATTTCTGTGCTATATCAGAACTAATAATTCAACACAACTAACTCAAACACTACTGACTAACATTCATTCCTTTTAGATGGGAGGCTGAAGACCTGGGTTTATGGTGTAGCTGCTGGTGCATTTGTTTTACTCATCTTTATTGTTTCTATGATCTATCTAGCCTGGTGAGTTCTTTAATTATTTATAAAAAACCAGTCCCCACACAGACTGTAATGCAAGTGTTTACATCTGCTGCTGTAGAAACTGCAGGCACTTCTTTGAGCTGCAGTGTTTAATTTCCCATGTCCTTTTGTCCAAGCTCAGGTTAGCAGCTTCTGGTTGTACTCTAGATGATGGATAATCACTTCCTCTTCTGAGGTTAGAATAACTTACGGATATGTGGTAGCTGAGTGTACAGTTTATTTTTGCTCAGTTTATCTCTGTTGGTATGTACAGTGTCCACAATAATTTTATTTGGTCTGTATCACAAAATACAGAGAGAAATAGCAAGAAGGAAATTTAGTAATCAGGCAAGTCATATTTTATATTTGACAACATACAGAGATACACAACCAGGAAAATTCTGAAAACTTTCTCAACTTTTTCATACGTGAAATAATATTTTTTTGAACAAGTCAACTTTGAGAACATGCTCCCTGAAGTTTTCTAGGTCCTGTGTGGAATTTCTGATCCAAATGCAAGGTGAAAAGTGAGGGAAGTGTGGTCATATACATCAGGCTCTTGGCTGTACTGCATTAGTAGACACTTGGGAATTTGGGGGGCTTCTTTGTTTGCCATTCAGTAAACTTTCCCAAAAGTTCGGAAAGTTCCCAAAAGTTGGGAAAGTTCCCAAAACCTCACTTCTGTCTAGGTAAGGAAAAAATTAATTTGTTTTTTGTTGTTGTTGTTGGAGTTTTTGGGGGTTTTTTTTTGAGAAAAAGAAAATCCATTAGCAGTCAACTCCACTGCAGATTATTTGGACTGGAATCTGTGGCCACTGCAAGTGATTGGTATAAAAGATTCAGATTTGAGCAGCTTAAGTGACATGGCTGAGATAAGATTTTGGGCAAGACTGAGGATGCACAGGCCTGATTTAAAGGAATGCTTATATTACACTCTAAAAGAAGACAAGTGCTAAGGCATGCATAAACATTCATTTTCCTTTGGCTTGGTAATTTTTTAAAACTATATCAAATGGATTGGAAATACTGCTGGATTAAAACGTATTTCAAGGCTAGACAAGGAATGTTATGGCTAACAACCATACCTCTGCTATTTACAACTGGTTTCATTACATCATCTAGAATTAATTGTAGTCATTCTAACAAGTATAATGAGATAAAACTAATCAAAAGATAGATCTTTCCTGTGGAAACCCTTGATGTGTCAAGAGCGATTTAAAATTTGAGTGACATAATTTAAAAGAACCTGATTGCAGCTTTGATACACGACCAAATATTGCATGGCAGGCTCTGAGTTCTTCTGAAAACTGACTGATGTTGCAGGAGTACCTGCCAAGGATTTCATCAAGTCACATCAGCGCCATAACAACTTGTTTCTGAACAACTGAGCTTTCAATTAGGTATTGCTTTGGGTTGATAAAGAGATAATTAGTAATCCCAGTGAAGCTTTTAGGCTTATAGCTTTTATAAATGAACAAATGAATGCTCTATCAATGTGCTTGTCTTTCATTTAAGACTGAAATCCATATTTGTATGTTATTAGTTGCTTGTTCTATTTACAAATTATCTTATTGTTTCAGCAAAAAGCCAAAGAAGCCCCAGAGAAGGCAGAACAACCGACTGAAACCTTTAACCTTGGCTTATGATGGAGATGCAGATATGTAAAATACAACTTCTCATGGTGACAAATGGAGTCTAAATTTTTGGAATGAAATCAGAAGGTGTCCAAAGCCACAGGGATTTTCTATGGAGTGGACTAAGTGTTTTGACTTTTTCTTTTTTGTAACTGCACCAGAGATAAAAAAGGATGGATTTCATAATGCCTACCGACATTCAAGGTAGTATTGCTTTACTTTAGACCATCAAAACTGAGAAGTCGGGCAGAATCACGATAATAGACACTGCAGTCGGAGATCTGTGGTGTTTCCTCAATCTTAGAAACTATAAACACCACTTCTGTCTCCAGAATACTGTAGCTGACATAGTATTAACACTTGGAAGCCCCTGCATCATTAACCAAGTATAATCAGTGCGCATGACGAGTTTGTACCAAGCTGTCTATGACTCTTTATATTCAAGCATAACATATATACTCAGTTGAACCATATGTGTTACTCTATCAGATTATATACTTGATGAAGAGCATTTTAGTGCTTAGTACAATATTAACTTTTCACTGGGATTAACCCACTGAGCAAGTTGAACAGTTTGCCAGTTGATGAAAACTTGTGTTAACCTGTGTTTCAGAGGGCAATGACTCACTTGCAAAATTCTGTCCTGTTACCACTCCAAAGTATAAAGGCCTCATGTGTACATCCAGAAAGGAGGCATTCTCAGATTCACTATTTTCTAGTGGTTGCTGTCTGGAAAAAGAATATCTGCTGTAAATGTTACAATACATTTCTACTTTCTCTAACACAAACTGTTGCCTGCATCTTTTTTGCTACATGTAAGGCAAATTTTTGCACTATATTAGTGCAGCATGATATGCACTTAACTAGTATTGCCATAGAAACTGCCTCTTTTCAGAAAGGATAATGATGTATCTTGTGCAAGGAGTGTCAAGTAGACAGGTCTTGAATCCTGAAGAAGGTAGTGTTCAGTTTGGACTGTGACGGGATGGAATCGGCTACGACGTGTACTGTACACTCCATTCCTCATCACAGCAGCCATTTGTCCTCTACACCATGGCAGTAATACAAGTGTCTAGTTTCTTGCCCCATCTACCTATACTGGTATAGATTGTCCTGCTGGTTTCTAATTGTACTTTGAAGGCTGTTTATGACTAGATTTTTTATATTTGTTAACTTTGTTAGAAAAAAAAGAAAAGAAAAAGTGGTTGCCCTATAATCCTGAGTGACATACTTCTTGTCTAAAAAGGTGTTCTCATTGTTCAACTAAAATAAAATGGTTTTGCTTTTCTTTCCTTCCTTTAGTGAGAGCTTTTTCACTGTTGCTGACAGTGCAATAGTCAGAGACATTTTGTCTTTTCTAATCAGGATAATTGGATAAACTTTTAATTATTCAGTTAAACTCTTGAGTGTACTGGCAAATAAACAATGAGATCAATAGTTCTGCCATTTTAATACTCATGGCTTTTGAAAAAACTCTGGCAGTATGAAAATTCACTGTTAACCTCTTCCATGCTTAAGGCTTTTCAGTGTTACGCTTCCAACATGAAGCTCGTTGACTTGCCACTGTATCTACATGCCTGTTACGGATGTGATCTATGACCTGAGAAGGGTTATTTTCCTCAAATGGCTTCTATGTGTAGCCTGAACATAAAAGTGACTGTGCCACTACTAAGCAATACAAAACTTTATCAGGCAACCTCTCAAAAACAATTGTTATATAAAGTTCAATATTAGGTTCTCAGGTCTTTTTTATAACCTAAACCACTTCTGCCTACTCATCACGCTATTTACTCAAGAAGCACCAGTTTTTGCACACTGAATAAATCTAGCTTCGCAAAGTTTGGCCCAAATCCACCAAAATCAATGACAAGACTCTCATGGACATCAATGGGTAGTATCAGTTCTTAAAAATACACATCTTTGTTCTGTGTAGAATAATTCTTGAAACCAATGAGTATTCTGTGGATGTTCAGGAGAGATTATGGTCCTACTTTAACTTAGCTAACATATTACCAGTGTGATGTTACTGCATCAAGAAAACTTTCTTCCTCCCACTGTGTAAGTATTCCCCAAATGGGAATGATGAGCAGAGGAACAATGGTAACAATCTTGGGTACAGGTTTAATTTCTCATTTTATACCTTGATCCAGCTGCAGCTGATGACGTTCCATGGCCCCCTGCCACAGCAGTGATTCATTTATATATGTGTTTCAGGACTTGAGGTTTCACTCCTACATAATTTTGTACAGATCCGCTGGTAAAATACAAATCTTGATGATTTTAATTACTTCAGCATTCTTGAGTAGAAAACAAGAAAAACCTGTTTGATTCCTCTTTTGTCAGACATACAAAAAACCCATGGAAAAGTTATAAAGTTTTAAAAAACAATAACTACATGTGGAGACATAAAGTTTAATAATGATTTCTGTACTTTTCAAAGTCTGATTCTGTGTTGTCAAATACTTTTGGACCAATAGGGCATTGAGGGAACAGGGTTTCTTTCATTGGCAATGAGTCATCTTTATTTATGATACCGGCTGGTCTTAGCAGGAGCTGTTGCCTAGTTCTTGCTTTGAAGAATTTTGTGTCCTAAACATAAGCATTTACTAACTTGAAGTTAAAGGTATGACATCTTTTTCTTACCATATTAAATGGACAAAAAAAGGAGGGTTTTTAAAGTATGTTTGGCCTTTGCAATCCATGCAAGTATTTTAGTATGCATTACATTTTATATCTGATCACTGAATATCTGGTGCACATCTGCATCATACTAGTGCTGCATTTAAAATCTAGAGTGCATTTTTATTATTATTTTTTCTATGAACAAAGTGCATGGAAATTTGAAGCCAGAATGGCTTCCCTCATTATCAAGGGAAAAATACGAGGCTGTAAAGAGGGCTGAAATTTTATGTAAAGCTAAAAGTTGCAAAGGTGATTAAGCCCTCTAGCATTGAAACAGAAATAAATAATAGGTGAATTATCAGTATAGAATGAAAAGCAATTTGCTTTAAAAATCAGAGTGCTTCTACAAATCCAGTGCCTAAAGCAGCCACTACTGTAGATCATTAGTTTGTGAAAGTAATGTTTCCAGTGATCAAATAAACCATTCAGAAAATAGTAAAGTAGACATTTTCCTGTTGATGTGGTGGTTTATATTTTCCTTTTTAAAGCTGTAGTTTCTAGATTACTGTGTCTGCTTTGAGTCCTGGAGCAGTTCGTTTTTGAAGCTTTGATGCAACTGCACAAGCTTGTTTATATTTGGTATAAAGCATCAATTTTGAAATCCCCTTCCTCTCTCCAAAATGTAATAAAGTTTTTTTTCCAATATTAAAATTTGAAGAGACCAATTTAAAAACTCTATGTGTAAATCACTGTAAAATATTCCTTGAATTAAATGGAAATCTGTCTTTTTACCTTTATGTAAATTGTTAAGAGTTAAGAGTTTATTTTGCCTAACTTAATTTACTTGAATATTTATTTTGTAGAATGAGGAGGCAGCTGTCTGAGGAATGTTTACCTTTTTTTTTTGTTAATGTTAATTTGTAAATTGTGTAATGCATTTTTATTTTTTAAATTATGTATATTTCTTTTTTAATGCACAAAATGTTTACGTACAACTACTACTGCAAATTTGTGTATATTGTCACTAAGCTTTATTCAGTTCATACAGATGATGTGAAAATGTAACAAGTCTTACATTTTCATCTGGGTTATTTTTACATAACTGATGTATTGCTGACAATAAATATAAACACAAAATCATTTAATGTCTTTTTTTAATAGATGTAGTACACTATGCTGGGATAGAGTAACAATAAAAGCCAGATCCCTAAAATATGACCACCTTCTAAATAGTCTCTTTTTTTTTTCTGGAAGGTGTTAGCAAACATATTCTTGTTAAAAGTTAGTCTTTCTCTTTAAAAAGAAAAATACTTCCTGATGCTATGGTAACAATCAAGTCTGTTGCTGCAGTCCTAGTTGACTTAGAAATTTACAAAACATATTGATTGATACGTATCCAATAAATGCAATAAATCAATGGTATTTAAACTTTTCTTCCTTAATTGCCACTTTTATATCAGAAAAAACAACCCTTCTGTGGAGAATAAGAGGTCGATCAAGACCTCACTAAAAGGCATCACTTCAAGTAAAGCTGCATCTGTCACTGTCCATACACAAGAAGAAAGAGAAAAGAAGGAAAGAAGTCATTTTGCATTTTTTTTTTAATTGCTCGTATTCTATCTCTGTGCTGTCCAAAACTCAACTTTTTTCATATCCAGTTCTGCTGTGTATTTACACACCAGATCACAGGGGGGTTTTCCTATTTCAGGAGTTACTACGTCCCCAGTAACCCTTTCAGGCTAACCCGTTAAAAGGTTTAAGCACAATTTTGAGAGCACACAAACTCTGATTTTTGAGGCATTTTGGGGTTTTCACAAGTACTTCCTTGTACACCTACTCACATTTTCTCCTGCTGGAATCCACAGTAAAATCACAGAAGCATTGGTCTTGAGTTCCCATCTACAACTTAATAGAGGAATAGAGGAATTTTTTAGATAATTTAAAGTTGTTTAATTCAATATAAGCAGAATTTTATAAACAGTTAAAAAACATATCTGAGAGAAGAGAATTAAAATTCTCATTTAAAGTCTGCACAAGAGAAATAGCTGTGTTATGCTAATGAAGATCATATGATCACTGTCAGTAAAGAAAACATGGTAGGACTTTGACAATTGTTTTCATGACTTCTAGAGTAACGGGAAAGGTAAAAAGAATTCTGCTGAAACAGTAGTGAGTTTAAGCAGCCATTCAGGATCTGCTTGGCATTACTTTGCAGAATCTGACTATAGAAAAGGTTCTCTCTGAATCTTCTGATTGTTTTCTTTGATGCAATAAAGCTGACTGTCATTCCAAAAGCACCTGATGAATGACCAGGCAGATGAACAAACCATTTGCAATTTTTCAAGGCAGGGTAGGGATGGGGGGTGTGGGGGTGTGTGTATGTGGGGGTGTGTGTATCTTAGTCTCTGCTTGCCTGTTCATTCATTTTTCAGCAGAGGGCGAGGGTGTCTAATTTTGCTTATCTTCATTTGGGCAATGGCCCTGGTTGCGGAGCGAATTTCCTATGGTGACATCCTGGTGAAGCATCTCTACATGCTTTTGTAAACGGGCATCTTTTCTAAGTCCTGCTTAAACAGAAAAGTTGGAAAGCTTACTGTGAGGCACACCTTCAGTGACACTGGGCAGATGCCATTCCTCTTTCTGCTGTCAGGCAACTTTGCTCTGGGAGAGGGCTGAGCCTCACAAGAGCACAGCAGTGTTGGGGTGGCAGGTTGTTAACACCAGCCTACGGGTATATCCACACGTGGCGGTGCTGGAAGTTGACCCTTCCAGCCTGATGCATAAACCACTTCTGGTATTGCTATTCTGACCTGCCTTGGCAAGCCTAATCCTGCTTGTCCTAGGTTGGTTAGGTAACAGCTCTGCTGAAAAGGGGGTGGGTGGACAACATGCTGACCATGGCTCAGCTGCAGACTCTGGCAGTGAGGCAGTGAGACTCTGAACTGCACACAGGCTGCATTGCCAAGAGCTCGAAGGAGGTCATTAGTCCCCTCCCCAGCCTTCTTAAGGCTCTGCTGGGAGCCCCGGGACTGATTTGGACCCCCTTTATGTAGGGCAAAAAGTCCTTCGATTTGTCACTATGGTGAAAGTAAAATTTATCCACAGGATCGTAATCCACAATCACTCCTGTTGTTGTTTTCCATTTTCAAAGAAATCACATTTCAAACAGTTCAAGGTTGAACCTATTTTATTGTCATTATGGGTTTATGTATTTAAACATCCTTTGTCTTTTCAGACAAAATAAGATGCGGTACTTGTCCATTTATAGATGACGGATTAGACACTCCCACATATGTTTTAATATTTTTTTTTGTTTCATTCAGATCCTAGACCTTAAATTTGTTAGAATTATATTCTGAAAGTGAAATTATAAAATGAATGAGGTTTTTTTATTTTCAAAAATACCTTTCAGTGTCACATAGTTCTTTAAAATGGGAGAAAATTGTTTCTCAATCAGTTTTGTTTAGCTTACAAATAAAAATTGTTTCATCACAATTTCAATGTTGGATTTGATAGCAAGCCTAATTTTTTCCTTCCCTTAATAATTGTAAAAATTAACCCTCCTTCTTACCTATACATGTCAAAACGTGACTTAATTTTCAGCTTCTTAATTCTTCCCAGTGCTACTCATCAAGATACCTATATGGAAACAGCAATATGATTTGAGCCCATGAACAGAATTTAGTTAACAGTTCTGTGATTGGACATTCAGTTTGTTGGTGATCCATTTTTGGCAGATTGTTTTTAATGGACTGCTTAACGAAGTCCTACAAAAACCTCTCCCAAACTGAACCCAAAATAATTTACACAACTTGTCTCCCATAAAAACTATGAAACTGTCATAGTAAGGCAAAGGGTGACATATTGTGTCTTGCTCTCGTACTCTAAACCCAATTCCTTTAACAGCTTTCTTCCTGTGCCCCTATTGTGTCTTGGTGCTTGACACAAATGCCAGATTTCATACTCATGTGGAACTTTTCTGATTTGCACTGAATGCTATCATAGCCTTAATTCTCTTTTGATGTCTTCTCACTCTTAAGATCGCAGTGAGACAACAATAGTTGCCAGTTGACAACTTACAAGTATTTGAAGACATGCTGTCAAAAGCAAAAATACGCATATTTAAAATGTGAATTTTGAGGCTGAAGTAATTTTTCCTCTATTCCTGCAACTAAAGCTGCAGCTATGTATTTAGAAACCTTGAAGATACCTAATTCTACATATTTTAATCATGCCATTCTATTGCTGTTACTTTGCACTTTTCTCTACTCTTCCCTTTTTATACTCATTTTGTGTAAATTTTAGTTGTAAAATCCTAGTAAGGGCTCTCTCCTCTGTGTATGCAGTTATAGCACAAGGGAGAAGTCCCTCTTTGAAATCCTGACTGTGATATGACAATAAACACTCATTAACAGAAGCTCAAATCTTCAGTATCTATTATTTTTCCAAGAATTCTGGGTTGAAACCTTGGTGAACTAGTTCGGAAATTTTCTCAGATTGTGAAGTCCCTAAAGAGTAAATCACCACAGGAGCCAACCAAAATCCCTATTCCCTGAGCAGCTCCATGGCAGGAGGTTATTCACATTTCCTGTTTCTGAATGTTATTCCAAATATGCCTGAATGCTCTGATTTAGTTACTTTATCTATAAGCTATACTAACAACTTAAAATCACGGGTAGTACAGATAATCTCAAGGTGTTTAAAGCAGTCTGTAAGAGGTGTGTAGTGCATATGTTAACAGAGCTGTGTTGAGGTAAATATTCTGTGTATAAGGTCAGGAGGGACATTTTCGTACATATATCTTTCAATTTTGGATCTAATTTTTAGTTTTGATATTGCACAAAATGAAAGAAATTGTCATAATTCAATTTGATTTATACCAAGATAATAGAGATTAAAACGCCCTGTGTACTCAGTACTGAAGAAAATTACTTCTCAGCCACAGATCTGCTCCTTTTCAACCAGAGGGCTGAACCCATGTAGCCTGAACCTCTAATCTGATTATTAGACCCCAAAAACATAAACTAGCAGTTATTAATAAAGGCCTTGTGACCTAATAGCAAAGAACCAATGTCCCATACAGAGTGTGACTCCCAAGATAGTCTGACAAACTGGTAGGAAATAAAGTTTCATTGGCTCAGTCTCCCCTGTTTTTATTAGAATCATGTTGGTCTCTTCTTCACTGCTTTGTTTCTTCAGTCTTCCAAATGAAGAATTCTGTAGCTCTGTTTTGTGACTGGAAATTGGTGATATCAGGTTTCACTCAGCCAAGGAAAGAAAAAAAAAATTAGCTGGCAGTTTTGTGACTGCCTGAAGTTGAATTTAATGAACTGCAGAAAAAGCTTTCTGCAACATTAGAACAGCAGCTGGAGCTACATCCTACATTTCTGCCTTAAATGGCCTCCACTTAGTAGTTGATGAGCAAAACATTAGTAGCAGTCATTTGTTCAGTTTTACAGAAATATAAAAGGAAGCTTTGCAGCACAAGTGAGAAGTTAATCAATCTCAAACTGACTCTCCAATCCTCTGCAGAATTGCAGTGCTGAAGAAGCCAGGGCAGAAGTCTAATGGCCTCAAAATTGTAAATGGGCTCTTTCAGAAGGGCAAAACATTATTTACAATAAAAATTGCCATACTCCATCTCTGTAAATGCATTCACTTTGAAATGAGGTAGTACTGCAGATGACAAGACTTTCATCTGTCACTTTAGATCAATGAAATGGCAGTACAGTTCAAGAATACTTCCTGGGTCTCATCAAAATGCCTTGCCATGACATAATAAAAATTGTCTTTATGTTTAACAAGTTCTTATAAACGATGAAGCTGTCTGCTATTATTTAAGGATTTATATGCCAATAATAACACTATAGAGATTATAAGAAAATAAGTGATAATAGCATTTATTATTACTTGATTTACATAGTTTAAAGCTTTTTAAGTTCTACTTCAGCAGTGTCCATTAGCATGCAAAACATCCTAGGCAGTGTCTGCATAACTGTATTGAATTATGTATATAACTAGAAATCACAAATGCAACCGGATCGGGAAGGTTGTTGGTTTGTTAGCGGTTTTTTTTTTTTTTTTGCGGTAGGATAACAGGACAATTAAATAGAAGTAAAGTACATTAAATTCCCTTTAAAGAGGGAAAAAATATTATTTTAAAGAATTCTCCAAATCACTGTATGCAAATTGCTTTTCAAAAAACCTCCCAGTTCTACCATTTACCATACAACCTCTAAGGACAAGGAAGTTCACTGTGCTCTCAGTTTCTCTGTGGAGGGTTTGCACAATCCATTGCCTGTGCATGTCTTCATATTATCATAGCTTGTTTGTTTGTTTGTGTGTTTGCTTGCTTGTTACTTGTTTGGGGTGGGGGAGGAGAATCCCTTTTTTCTTTTTGTCAACATTGTACATATTTGACTGTCAGACAGATGTCTCTATATCCATGTGTTTTTATTCTCTCACGTTCTGGAAGTATTTTAATCCAAGTGAACTAGTTGCTAAGAGCATCAACAGAAGAGAACAAGTTGGAATAGCAGGAAGGGTACCAGATGTCTACATTTAATTTGTTTTGTTTGTCTTTGCACAGTAGAACCATAGGTTTACATATATAGCAATGTCAAGCAGTTATTCTGTGCAGAATAGTGTTTATGACTCTAACATGGTGATTGCAGAGGTCAGAACTGGTTTTAGAGATAACAAAGAAATACTGTCCAACATACATAAAAGACACGGTATATAGTTAATTGGGTGTAATATGGAACTACAGACCAATGAAGAGAGAGCAAAGGTATAAAAGGGTGTTGGCAGACACATAAAAATGGCCCCAAATTGAACCTAGAGTGAGGATTAGCACAAACATCACATTGCTCACACTGAAGTACTCCAGAGGCTGGCAATTCACTAACACCCCACTACTGCCACCAGAATGAAACCCCACCAAGCCCAGCATCCAGAGGAGCAGTGGAGACATCAGCCTAATACTGGGAGGTAGGCTAATACTAGGCTAGGTAATACTAGAAGGTATGTGTATAAACATTTTAACTGCATTAACATTCTTTTTTACAGAATTAGATCTGGTAGTTAATAGACTATGGTTAGAGTACTTCACTTTCAGTAATGCTAATAATTTTTTAGCTTTACTTATATAAAAGGTAAGTAAGAAGTAATTTTCTTGTATGCCCATGAGCAAGATTTTGAGTGTAACAATTCTGCAGCAGCAGAGACAATTTTGAGGCAGATGGATGAGAAAAAAGGATAGACGATTTTTTGAGTTATATGAATATAGACACACTAATCTTCTCTGGGTACAACAAATTTTAAAAAGAAAACCTTGAAAGCTAGATACACTCTGGCTTCAAATCATTACGGAAATGTGTAGAAATGAAAGAAAAGGTGGTTGTTACCTTAGGGGTAGATCTTGCTATTTTTAATGGAGAAATTCAAGCTAGTTTAGTAGGAAATTTTAATTTAAAACTGAAGCAAAAATCCTAAATTTACTAAAACTGCATTATGTGCAAAGCAATGTGATGACAGAAAAAAATCAACAATGACCAGTTTTGTAGGAAATATATAAGTATTTATGAGCATGAGCAAGGATTTTATCTGAATCATGATGGCAGAAGTTGTGTCACAAGTGTAACCAGTTGCACTGATTTTGTCCACCTAATATTCCAATGAGCTAGAAAACTGTTCAATATGGACAGAGAACTTGCTAATGCTAAAAAAATACTGACTGGGCAGACATGGTAAGGAAACTTGTGGGCTGGCTATAGAAAGTATTAAAATTATGAGCAACTGGAACAAAAAACTGCCTGAAGAGAACTAAAGAGTAATTAGGATTAACTGCAAAACACTGCAAGATAGAAGTGGGGGAACAAAGAAGAGCAAGGGAAAATATGTCATAAAGCAATGAGCTACAGAAAAATCTGATATGATCAAAGACATGACAAAGCATGTGCTGTGAGGCTTCTCTCCCTCAAGAGCAGAGTAGAATTATTTCAAAATAGCTTACATTTCCCATAGTTAATAGACAAATAGTGCCTTTAACTACAGCTTAGCCAACTACTGGTGAAGACAGGAACAGAATAAGCAAAGAACTGCTTAGCAGAAGTACAACATCTTACAAAACGACTTATTAGCAAAAGATATTAGTAAGTTGAAAATTTGAAATTAATCTTTAAATAGTAATAAAAAATGCAAAGTTTTCACAGCACCCTGTGGGCCTTTTTCTTGCATTTACACTCTCAAGACAAGAATTGTTTGTTTCAGGACTCCCTAGGCCAGAAGTTTTCCACCAGCTGCTGCACCTGGCAGGCTTAGGTGGCTTTTATGATGGGCACCAATTTGCTTTTGAACTTGTGCCATCTCTTAGCATCTACTGCCCTTCTAATGGTTTCAGGGTGGTCAGGTAAGAAGCAGATCTACAGCAGGTACCATTGCCATAAATTCATAAAAGACAAGAAGCAGGAGAAGCTTCATTTTCCTCAGAGTGTGATTGTTGCTTGAGCAGCAAGGGTCACAGGGCACAGGGAAGCACCTGAAACATGCCCACCCACCCAAAGCATGCTGGAAAGAGTCTTGAGCTGGAGATAGATGAACAAGATTCTTTTGAAAGGAGGATTTGAAGGAATGTAAATGAGAGGAAATAAGAACAGCATAAAATTCCAGCACATTCAGATATTCAGTGTAGCTTAAGAATAAGGCGAGAAAAACATGTAACTCAAATGCATGTAGACAAAAAACCCCTTTGATATATGGTCTGAGTTATGGCCCTGCGGAAGTATCAGGGCAAATTTCAGCTCCAATATTCATGATTCTTACAATTAAATCATACTCTCTCCAGACAGCAGAGAAAAGAAAGAAGTAAAAGTCCCGTCTGGCAAAGCAGTCACAATAAACTGCCTACAGCAGTGGAGCGTTTGCTGAGCTAAACAATCCTGCTGTCCAGGGAGGGCACCCAGCTTCCGTCCATTAGAGAGTGCTGTGCTGCTGATAGGTCAGGTGGTCTAGGGTGACAATTCTACAATATTTACCCTTACGACAAGTTGTTTTGCTTACTTACACTTTCATTGGTCTTTATGCAATTTAATATTGTTTTAAAGCTTCAGCTAAAATTTGATACTATATGTTTTTCATAAAAAAAATCCCCGACAATCCTTTGGTTAGAAGCCTTACTTTTTCTTCAGTTTGGGGGAGAACTCAAAACAGTGGAACTGCAAGGAGGAGCTGACTGTAAAGTCAAAACCAGCCTTTCTTTCAAACCATTCAAATCAGGAAAATTTACAAAACTTTTGAAATCCGTAATCTTTCCCTTGTCCCATAGAAACTTCTTAGAAGATTGGAAATTGCACTCTCCCAAGATTTCCCTGGTATGTCACACTAAGGAGACAGCAGAAGGTTAAGGGATTTATGGACAAAAGGAAAGATGAATTTGGGAGGAGGATGGGTATGAAAATTCAGAAGCAGACAGAGAATTGTAAGAGTTGAATTGTAAGATTTGACTATCTGAAGTGAATAAAGATTGGATCCTGTGAGAAAAATTATCACATGATTATGTAATTGATAGTATTATAAAATATATACACTCTTGCTTCCAAGCATGGCTCTGCTTTCTTTGGACACTAAGCCAGGTAGTGGTTTAGGATTCATATAAATCTTGATGAAATTAATAATGGAAAGGCAATTGGTTTTACAGGTTCTAATACTTGCAGGCACAGACATGGACAATATCATTATTTCTCATATCCACAGGTAGTCAGGGCTCCTGGGGACTGGAAAATATTAAAAATATCATATAAAACTTGTTAATTAGTCACTGACAAACGAAGTAAGCCACCATTAACAACAGCTAGTAATCTCTGAGAGGAAAAATAATATAAATTTGTCAATAACTTCTGACAAAAGTTAACGAGTGTCTCAGTAAAGGCTTCCTCTCAGCTTATTTGCATTTGGTATATTACACATATAACCAATTGCCAGATTTGGTCTGTAGACCAAAGGGGTCAACTTCCTTTGTATGCTTGTCTAATAGAAGCGTATTTTTTCACTACTTGTAAAATGGACCCAAAATATAGTGAAAGCACAGCCCAGATATATTAATTTATTACCCTCATATTTTTAGGGACCAGAATTTATAAGACTGTGAAAGTACTACATGCCGTCAGTGAAGATTCTGGTCTTTAATTTTACAATGTTTGCTTCCTGAGAGGTAAATTCTGTCCAAGTTGTCATCACCACATCAGTATATCAAATTAAGATGACTTTTCAAATGAGTTTCTAATTTGTCGGCTGAAAGAAGAAAAAAAGAAAAGGCAAAATCTCGCCAAATAATACTTCCTTTGTCAGCAGTCTCATCCAAGCAATTTGATCTCAAGGCATGTAATGTCAGGTTGGATGCCTTAACAGAGGTTATTCGAACCAGCTTCACTTTCCTGGCATTGTCTAGATTACAAATAGAGCAGGCTGTTTCACACACTGTACACTGGTCTTATAGCAAACATATGTGAGACTTCTGGGATGTGGAAGCTGATGGATGCACTAATATGTATGCTGACAAATCTAGCCAACAAGTTAATTTTTCACTTGTAGGCCCTTATTGTCATCTATGAGAGTGATGCAAATTTTCTGTAGACTTTGGTGATGTAGCTACACCTGGATGTTTTCTCTGGCAAAATAAATATTTATTTCATGGTCTTTCAATATCAAACACTCAGAGTCATGTTTCTGTTTCTTCTCCACAGAAAATCACTATAGAGCTGCAAGACAAACAGTTAAACTACCAGGTTTTGTTTCACCCCCATACCGCCTATAACCAGGGCCTGCATGACTTCCCAACACAGGATTCTCTTGCATTGGACTGCCAGACAAAGTATCCTGAGGTAAAATAAAGTCTGTAGTCATAGAATAGGTCCAATCAATTTTGATTCCCAAAATTTCCGCTATGGTCTAGTGAGAACAGGGCCAAGACACAAGGCTTGAGCACCAAGTTTAGTATATGTGTACAGTGATATGAAGCATAACTGTGTGAGCTTATGGAAAATAAACCACAGCCCCAACAGTGGAACAATTTATAAGCAATCATGTTGATAGGAAAAGGGTAAAAAATTAGGGGAAAGCTGCAATGCTTGTTTGCACAGCAGAGGCCCAGAGCAGCAATACAGCTGTTCTGGAAGCATGTAATAGCAAATGATTCAAAGGATAAAAAGATGCCAGCCTCACTGAACTGAGTATGAAAGGAACTCATTGGTCAGCCTGACTCACCAAACTAGCAGATGAGACATTTAGATAAACTTATAAATTTACAAATCTTCCTAGAACTAAACTCCTTAATTATTGCAGATTTTTTCTGTTTCATAAATAAAAACTGAAAAAAAAAGTCTGGTTACACTGTGGATACTGAAAAGCTTTCAGAAGAGGAATTCTCCAGCTTCTTGCATTCTGTGAGAAGCTGTTCTTTCTCATAGNTATATATAAAAATATATATATTTATTTATATAATAAATAATATAAATAATTTAAATAATGCCACTTTTCACCAA